>QXVX01008577.1:0-10489 GCA_013436065.1 Halocynthia aurantium | reverse complement strand
TAAGGAAGGAGAAGAAATTTCAAAACATGAGATATTAGAGTTCATCCAAGAGAAACTACAAACACAGAGATACAAAGCTATCGTCGGCCAAGCTGGTTCAGGAAAAACTACGCTGATGAAACGACTTGGTCGTGATGTTATTCTTGGAAATCTTTTGATTCGAAAAGGCGAAAATGAACCATTCATAGCCGCATTTGTTCATTATCTAAACATTCGAGATATTCCAGTCGAAGAGAAAATAACTCCGTGTGATCTCCTGTTTGGACAAATTTTGGCGGAATTGGATGAAAATGTGTTAAAGCATGGATTCGAATGGCTTCGTCAGAATCAGAATAAAGCTGTGTTTTTCCTCGATGGTTTGGATCAGGCAACCTGGTCTCTTTTGCCACGCGATAATAAGATAAACTATAACAAAAAAGCAAGTACTTCAACTATCATGAAGAATCTACTCGAAGGAAATCTATTTCCCAATGTCGTGATCATTATTTCATCTCGAGAGCATGCTCTCTCACCACTTACAGGGAGTCTACGTCCTCATCAGGTTATTGGACTTGCTGGATTTACTTTGGAAGACAGGAAGCAGGTTTTTATTGGGCTCACAGGAGAAGATGGAGAGAATTTATGGAATCTGATGTGTACTAAATCTCCAGCTCTCGTTCCTCTTGGATCGATTCCTATCTTCCTCGTGTTCATCGTGATCGTTTATAAATTACATCCAAATAACCCACCAGATACCATGTCGGGGGTAATAACGAAAATTCTGGAAATTTTCTTGCAATCAGACCACGCCCATGCGAGAGAAATCATGGAAATTCTTGAAGGGCTCAAACAAATGGCTTTTAAAGGAACCAAGGAAAGAAGAGTGTTGTTCAAACACAAAGATCTTAAGGAGTTCGGTCTTATTCCGAAGTCAGTCCGTGATCTCGTAGTCTCTGTTCCTGGTTCAACCCTGCTTGGTAAATATCTCATGGATGGACATTATCGTCTTTTCTTCTGTCATCAGTCCATACAGGAACTTTTGTCAGCCCTTTGCATCATTGAGCAGGATCTCGAAGCATTCACCGAGTTCGTGAATGAAAGCTTACACGAAGATCATTGGTCAGTAGTGAGAAGATTCGTTTGTGGAGTTCTCCTGAATGAAGAGACGTACAGCGGTGTAGATGAAGATCTTATTCATGGTAAGTAGTTTCATTACCTTAACGATCACGCTCTTTATTTTTTATTCATCCTTTAAATGGAAATAAGTTTGCATTGTATGTTAATCAAACATAACTTATGATGAAATGTATAATATTGAAGGTAGGATGTACGACATTTAAACTGTTCTACACCATATGAAATGTGTGAAATATTTTGTATCTAGAAGTCTACAATGCCGTCTCACATATTTCCTTTGGTAACACCTGGGTAGCAATTATGTAATGAATCATGAAAGCTGTTAAACTTATTAGCTTGGAATTTTATCTAGTTTCCGGAGTCAACATGAAAAGGCAGATTCTGAAGCAGAGTCTGAGCAAACGATTACAAAGCAGTTCCTCAGGATACAGGAGACGACTTGAATTATTCGCTTGTCTCTATGAGAGCAATGACAGCGAGTTAATTCAATCCAATGTTACTGAAATCGACATTGACAATCAACCTCTTGCACCAAATGATATGCATGTGATATCATCAGTGCTGCGTCGATGCTCGGAAGTAACACTGGTGAAGTTGCATGCATGCGGTCTCAACTCCGAAACTGTCAACATTCTCAATGACGGATTACAATCATCTAAAGTAAAGGTAAATATGGTTTTCAAAGATTCAGAACATCCTCTAATTACTCCAATCGACTTGGTATGTGGGATTGTTTATCGCCAGGTTCACTACAGCTACAGTGGACTGTAGGTCTCTGCAAATGTAAGTGCAGGAATAAACGAATGAAATTCACCATACCCCGGATCACGGTGACCTGTCTAGTTAAAATTCATTTATTCGTCTAGTACTCTAGTAACAGCATTTCCAGTGGATAATAGTGGGCTGTTAAGGGCTGTTAAAATCGGGTCTTCTAGACTTATTTATGTAAAACATCATAGGGGTATGGGTATGAAATCAACTAGAGGGGTCATATACCCTGGGGTATAAAAAAGGCTAGCGCATATACTCTGGGCAGCGGTATATTTTGGGTTGTTCCACCGGGATATTCATAAAACAGACCAGTAGTGTCTGTAAGTTTATCTGTCTGTTTGTTCTCAATATACATCCATACGACCACCAAGAGCAGTGAAAGTCAATTTATCCATAATTATTTTGATGTCTTTTTTGGTCAAATCAGTCTACAAGTCTACAAGAAAGAGGGCGAACATACACACATACACACAAACTTTCAATTGTACGGTATATAAGATTTACTTAAGATAATTTCTAACGTCCATGATATTTTTTTCCAATCCGTTTCTTATTATTTTTCTAATATGGAAATATGAAGTGTGGAGAAATTCTTTGTTAAAGGTTCAGCGGCTTAAGACAAAGTCCTTAGCAATTGTTTATTTTCGCCTAATGGGTTAATACAGTACCTCAATGTTTATGTCCTTTTGATGCATTTAGATCAAGATTCTTAGCGTCAGTATGAATAGTAACATGGGATACAGAACGATCGGATCCATTGTTTACAAATGTCATGTGGAAGAATTGAATATGCATGACTGCGACTTATCAAAAGATGAAATCAAATTTTTACAGGAAGGTCTGGCTGATGCAAAGGTAAAGTTTCTTGCCAGAAATAGCGAAGGATTCAATACGAGTTGTAGCTCAATAAACAGGATGCATGACATTTAATATTTGATCTGGCTTCTTACAATTACATTATAAAATTACGATAAATTAAACTTGCAATGCCTAATTTTGCAAACTATCTGATCCATGCTGCGCGTCATTATTTGGATATTCGAAGTCTAAATCCGATTTACAGTCGTTGTAATGATTCTAATACGTTTTGTTCTTTTGTTGAATTCAGATCAAGATTCTCGATGTCAGTATGAATCAAAACATGGGAACAGATGCTTGCAAAACGATCGGATCCATTGTTTACAAATGTCATGTAGAAGAATTAAAGATGCAGAGATGCAACTTATCAACAGATGAAATCAAAGGTTTACAGGAAGGTCTGGCTGATTCAAAGGTAAAGTTTCTTTAGATTTACACGCATACCAGAAATAGCGAAGGATTCAATACGAATTGAAACTCGATTGACAGGATGCATGTCATTTAATATTTGATCTGGCTTCTTACAATTACATTATAAAATTACGATGAATTAAACTTGCAATGCCTAATTTTGCAAACTATCTGATCCATGATGCGCGTCTTTATTTAAGAATTCAAAGTTTAACTACGATTTACAATCGTTGTAATGACTCTAATACGTTTTGTCCTTTTGTTGAATTCAGATCAAGATTCTCGATGTCAGTTTGAATAGAAACATGGGAACAGCTGTTTGCAAAACGATCGGATCCATTGTTTACA
This sequence comes from Halocynthia aurantium, assembly GCA_013436065.1. NCBI lineage: Eukaryota > Metazoa > Chordata > Ascidiacea > Stolidobranchia > Pyuridae > Halocynthia > Halocynthia aurantium. The sequence continues at coordinate 6,985 of QXVX01008577.1, read as the reverse complement.
AATGTCAAGTAGAAGAATTGAATATGGAGTACTGCGACTTATCAACAGATGAAATCAAAGGTTTACAGGAAGGTCTGGCTGATTCAAAGGTAAAGTTTCTTTAGACACGCATACCAGAAATAGCGAAGGATTCAATACGAGTTGAAGCTCAATTTACAGGATGCACGTCATTTAATATTTGAACTGGCTTCTTACAATAACATTATAGGATTACGATAAATTAAACTTGCAATGCCTAATTTTGCAAACTATCTGATCCACGATGCGCGTCATTATTTAAGAATTCAAAGTTCAACTTCGATTTACAGTCGTAGAAATGACTCTAATACGTTTTGTCCTTCCGTTGAATTAAGATCAAGATGCTCGATGTCAGTATGAATGAAAACATGGGAACAGATGTTTGCAAAACGATCGGATCCATTGTTTACAAATGTCAAGTCGAAGAATTGAACATGAGGGGCTGCGAGTTATCAACAGATGAAATCAAAAGTTTACAGGAAGGTCTGGCTGATGCAAAGGTAAAGTTTCTTTAGACACGTATACCAGAAATAGCGAAAGATTCAATTCGAGTTGAAGCTCAATAGACAGGATGCATGTCATTTAATATTTGATCTGGCTTCTTACAATTACATTATAAAATTACGATGAATTAAACCTGCAATGCCTAATTTTGCAAACTATCTGATCCAGGATGCGCGTCATTATTTAAAAATCCAAAGTTCAACTCCGATTTACAATCGTTGTGATGACTCTAATACGTTTTGTCATTTTGTTGAATTCAGATCAAGATTCTCGATGTCAGTAGGAATCAAAACATGGGAACAGATGCTTGCAAAACGATCGGATCCATTGTTTACAAATGTCAAGTAGAAGAATTGGACATTGGGTACTGCAAGTTATCAACAGATGAAATCAAAAGTTTACAGGAAGGTCTGGCTGATTCAAAGGTAAAGTTTCTTTAGACACGCATGCTAGAAATAGCGAAAGATTCAATTCGAGTTGTACCTAAGTAGACAGGATGCATGTCATTTAATATTTGATCTGGCTTCTTACAATTACATTAGAAAATACGATAAATTAAACTTGCAATGCCTAATTTTGCAAACTATCTGATCCACGATGCGCGTCATTATTTAAAAATCCAAATTTCAACTCCGATTTACAATCTTTGTAATGATTCTAATACGTTTTGTCCTTTTGTTGAATTCAGATTAAGATTCTCGATTTCAGTTGGAACAAAAACATGGGAACAGATGGATGCAAAACGATCGGATCCATTGTTTACAAATGTCAAGTAGAAGAATTGAAGATGTGTGGCTGCAAGTTATCAGCAGAGGAAATCAAAGGTTTACAGGAAGTTCTGGTTGATTCAAAGGTAAAGTTTCTTTAAACACGCATGCCAGAAATAGCGAAAGATTCAATACGAGTTGTACCTTAATAGACAGGATGCATGTCATTTAATATTTAATTCGACTTTTCACAGCCTTATAAGTGAATGTAACTGTTAATAGAATTGCAATAAATTAAACTTGCAATGCCAAATTCTGAAGAATATCTGATTCACGATCCCCGTCATTATTTAACAATCCAAAGTCGTAATCCGATTTCCAGTCATGGTGATGACTTTGATCCTATTTGACCGATGCTTTTTAGCAAAAGTTCGATTAAATTATCCATTTCTTGATAAAGATAAGTTTCATACCAAATTTCCAAACGTTACACAAATTGAAGATCTGACATACCGTACTGCTCCAACCTTTCTTATGCTTCACACCCTTAAAAATAATTAGTATTCGCTCGCACCCCTACAAAAGTAACAATTTTTTCAGGACATGGGTGATTCTGTGTTTAGCGATTAATTAATGATACTCGTTATTTTCTTTACAATCAGATCAAGGTATTGGAACATTCGGTGCCATATCTGCCTTCGCGCGACTACCTGCAGGCAACTGCAGATCTTGTTCATCGATGTCATCTGGAAAAGTTCGTGTTATGGGATCGTGATCATCTGTCATCCGATGACAAAGATTTAATCGAACAAAAAGCTGGAGATACACAAGTTGTTTTTGAGAAAGGTTTCTATCACTTAAAGTGAAATCATCACATCACACCAATGACGTAATTACTTCATAAAAATATATCAAAACAAATTATATTACCTGGAATTATATTCACTTGAGTAAAGTGACCATTTCAATTTCAACATCTTCTAGCAACAGTAAAACTTACGATTCATTAATTACACTGAAAGTGATGATGTTAATGACACATGAATATTGCCAATATGTATTACATAGTAAATCTTTAATTTATATATTACAGCTAGCTCATACGGAGGCCTTCTGCCAGCTTTATCTTTTAATTTCTCGCATTCAAGTTGAATTATTTAAATACCACCAGAAAATAAGGATAAGTTTCTAACTCTTCTTACTTCAATTACAAATGTGTTTATGACATCGTAAACTATGACCTGTCAATTCTCTCCAGTTTATCATGCTTATTACATCACTAAGGGCAATTTTGCACTTGAACCAAAATTAATCAACAAAAGTACCCTGGGCCGAGATCGTAATTTTTAAACCTCCCGGATATATCGGAGACATAATCGTTTTCAAGCAAGACATTATTTATATTATACAGTAGAATCTCTACTTGCACTGTCTCAGCAAACTTAATTATACTTATATTATACTTATACTTATATTTCCAACTCTTCCTCTATTTACAAATGTGTTTATGACATCGTAAAGTATGACCTTTCAAGTCTCTCCAGTTTATCATGCTTATTACATCACTAAGAGGAATTTTGCACTTTATCAAAATTAATCATCGTCGATCATCGATTGTAAATGCAATAAAATTGAAATGATATAAAGCGACTCCGCTATTTTTGCGATGCCATTTTGCTTATCACAACAATTGCATGATAACGGGTTTACACTGTAATCAGAGTCATCAATTGCTGTACATTTGAAAACTTTATCGTAATAGGTCGTATTCTACTTATTTCTATTAATAATATCCCCGTCACCTTCCTTATCCGCGACCTACCACGTTCCAAGACCTACCACCAATACCAAAAACCGCGGATAGTAGCAAACCCCCTATATAACATGATCTTATCGTGTACAGTACGTGCATATGGTAAAGGTTGAAATGAAAAACCATTTATTCAAGAATATTTTCGCCTACTGTGGGGTACTCATTAAATTCTTTATTTTTGCTGAGATGATAAATCCTGATAATAATACGATGATATTGTACAATGTCTATGATAATGATACGAAGTTCACTTTGGTCCCGTTATCACAATCATTAAGGGCTTTGATAACAAAGCTACTGCGATTACTACAGTAACGAATGCGAACAGCGACATTCTGAAACTCACTGGTCGCTATTATTTGATTTTCCAGTTTATATATTTGCGCTTGAAACCGCGGATACGGAGGAACGACTATATGAATTTTGAGATTTGTTTATGATAATTGATGACGTAATATTCTTCGTGATGTAATGCTTGTAAGTAGTAATGTTTATCTTTATTTGGAAGTCAATAATTGACAAGATGCAGTGATATATTTTGATTGTGTACAGTATTCATTTCATGTTATATTCATCGTGTTCATGATTATACAGTAATTGTTCTATAATAATCATCGGTAATAACATTCGCATGACGTCAAGATTTGACAAGATTTTAATTTTTTCTATCATAGTCAGAATTAAACGGAAAATTGTTGTAAAATAGTCTTGTCTTTGCGCTATTACCTGGTTGTAGGATTCTTCAGCATTGCTTTATAACGATACTTGCGGGATTTCTGATTTACACGATAAAATGATTTCAAAACTTTACTTTAGAGCAAACGCTTGTGATATTCCTTTATTATTTATATAATATCTCTGAACGGGATCAGCATTGTATTTTATTTCCATTTGTTAGCAAGTTGTTTTGACAATTTAAACTCGTAATGATAGCGCTGAAAGAGTAGATAAAACGTAAGGTACTGTGAGTATATGGTAGAACCCTGAAGTCTATCCCAGAGCTTGCGTCAAAATGCCAGAAAGTGGGGAGACAGAAAGAGCGGGAGGATTGCTGAAATATTGGAGGGAACCACGTAAACTAAATTGGGAGAGTGTTAGGATTCTCTACTTCCCGCTCTTGCATCGTCTCCATTATAGAATAAAATCCTCTCCACTTCCCTCATTGTGACATACATAGCTTATGCAAACTAATGTACCAGCTGTACCCTCAAAAACTAATGTACTAACTGTTTGTCACCGATGTCTTACTTAGAGTCAAGGTGCAACCAATGTAGAAATAATCATTTACTACTGCCAACCATGCCAACGTTGCCAATCTTCGTTTCATTTACCGATTATTTAAATCTCCAACCATGCATGGACTAGTTAATTGAATGTTAATTTTGAGCTCTGAATATCAGTCCAATGAATCCACGTATATGATATTACACGGTTGTTAGTTCATTATTTATTCATTTCGAACCCTGATGATTTATTTTTCATTTTTCACTGTAGTAATTTTACGTATTCAGACAGATTAGTTTGTTACTGTGGCAGTGTATATAGCTCGTTATTCCGACGTTGGGTATTTCGGAATTTCTATAAGCTCTAACTAGCTTTCACTGTGTGTGATTTGAGTGCTTCATGTACTACTGTAAACAGATAGCTTTCAGTACGAATATCAATGTATCAGTTGTATCCATTTGATACTTTTTATATTTAGCTGTAACAGTTGTCTGTTGTTAAAAAGAAGAAATTATGAAAGATGAAGACTTGAAATCAGGTGAATATTCATTCTTTGTTCAATCGATCTTCCCAATTGCAGACAATGTGTCAAAGGCATTCTTATATGTAACAGGGAGCATAACAGCAGTGCATAACAGATTCTTGTGCTAGTACGTAACATGATTGTAATCTCTATTCCCTATATTTATATCCGCATGGTGGCGAAAGAGTAAGCATTTGTATTCATTATTCTCCATATTTATATCCGCATGCTGGCGAAAGCGATAGCATTATATATACAGTATAGTGTGCAATTATCCGAGTCGTGTGTTTGAGTTTGTGCTGCATTGCAAGCACTAAAACAACTGTATTTCAAGTTTTCAAAAGAAAGAAATAACTACTGCATGCAATGAGCATCAAACGTGAATATATATGCGATATGTGAATATCCATGTACGATATCATATAAAAATTTCCAAGATCATCGATCATAATGAAATACTTTCAGGTCTTCACTTTCTTATACTCGGCAATAAAATAAATCATCGATAGTTAATGTTAACAGATAGTTTTATTATCGAAGCTCGTTCTAACTTTTAATATCTATAAAGTCCGAAATATGATTCGCCGAAACTTAGCAGAATTAGTTAATACAAGTAATTATGGATATTTTTCTAGTTAATTCGTGAATTCATCGCCAGATATATTCTCTTTTGAGTTCGTGAAAAGCAGGTGCACACTGTCCATAAGACTGTTTGAGCAATGGTTAAGAAAAGGTCAGCTTGGATGAATAAATAAAACTGCTCAAAAAATCAGACCTGTTTTAAAAGGTCCAGAAAATTCCGATTTTTTTTATATATATGTTTCTCCTCTTCTCGCAATGTTTTTGGACAACATTACGAATCTCAAAATAAGCTTGTGTATATTTTCTTTCTCGTTGGTCACAGCTTTGCACGTTCCAAATATTTTCTCAGCCGGTCAGAGGTCTAGCCTTAAGCCAAGGTCACCCTCTTTTGGTTCATGTTACAATCGCTAAACGAGGATTTATGTTTGACCCAGTCACGCCAGTGTCGACCAGCACTCATTGTTACGCAAAAATGCGTTGATAATCTTTGTAAGTTACCCAACAATGCAGCTGCAACTGTTGCCATGTAACCGATATCACCATGGCGCCAGGTCTCGTCAAGGTCACCTTGACTTTGACTTCAATAACCTTTTGCTTGTTATCTATTTTCCAGTCGGTCTCGGACCTCGTGACCTCTCGACCTTTTGACATCAGTGTCTGTGTGATATTTGCTTAGGCCTTCATGCGTGAAGCGACGCTATCTCTAATGCACGTTAACTAACCCCGATATCGTGTGAACGCGTCGGAAGTGTGTTAACCTCCGTAACCCTGACTTTAAAGACAGTATAGGTGAAATACCCCCTGCAAAACGTGCTTTCATGCGTTTGAAAGACGTGAGACCAATACATGTGTGGCTTATCCGGGTATAATACAAAGGAGACTACTTATACTCCAATCACATCTGAAAATATTGAAAATTTTCATAACGATAACTTACAGCTAGGAGTCTCGGATTTTGAAACTGAAATAAGTATGTTGAAATGTCTCTGAAATTGATTAAATTTCATTAATTCTTGGAGATATCATGTCCGACAGTTACCAATATATAAATGTTATACTTATTTCGAACGGCATGAGTCATAAATTGTATATTATAAGTTCAAATAGGATAATGTAGACATACATGGAATTTCCATATGGTATATTGAAACAGCTAGTCCATACGAGGAGGTCTTCTACCAGCGTTATAACGGGTTTACACAGTAATTGGAAGCAGTATGTATATGTTTATATTATTATTATCACCGTCGCCTTCCTTATGCGCGACCTACCACGTTCCAAGACCTAACACCAATACCAAAAACCGCGGATAGTAGAAAACCCCCTATATAACATGATCTTAACGTTAACATGTATAAGTTAAATCATTCATTGAAAAATATCTTCGCCTATCGGGGGTACTCATTAAATTATTTATTCTTTCTGAGATGATAAATTCTGAAAATAATTCGATAATACTGAACAATCATTAAGCGATTTGGTAACAAAGCTACTGCGATTAACATTTAACGCTATTTCCAATTTTTATTTTTTGCGCTTGGAACCGCGGATACGGAGGAACGACTATATGAATTTTAATATTTGTTTATGATAATTGATGACGTAATATTCTTC
>QXVX01008575.1:0-17966 GCA_013436065.1 Halocynthia aurantium | reverse complement strand
TTTTTCACATCAGGTTTCGCAGGTGGATGGTGTACTGACAATCAGAGGAATTAGGAAATCCGATTCCGGAAGATATAAATGTACAGCAACAAACTCGGCTGGGTCTTCATCACAAACAGTGGATTTATTTATTCAAGGTAGAATCAGAATTAAACTATAGTTTCATGTTTATATATATCATCCAATATAAATATATTTTCCTAGAACGGCCCATTGCAAAATTGCTGCTGTCGGTACCGGAAGGAGAAGTTATTTCTGTCGGAGATCGACTGGAAATTACATGTGAGGGATCAGGCAGCCCAGAACCAACATTAACATTGACTAAGGTATCTTGATTTATGATCAAGTATTGGCAACCAGGGCATGGTGATATTTTGAATAATTTCAATAAATGATGAAAATTTGCTTTCAAAATACACTCCTGGTTACAAGGGAGGAAATTTAGAAGACTCAACTCAAAAAAACGTCACAAATGGGAATTTTTTAGATTTTTTTGGTAATATTGGAATCTTATACTCTGGCTATATCGACACAAAAGATTTTGTATATTATTTGTCACAGAAAGTTAATCACAATTCAATTTAAATAATTAATTCAACATTACATTGTATCAATGTTTTCTGAGACACACGTATGACAATCCTTGGTCAATATCATACTTTGTATCGAATATATTATGTTCAGGAAATATTGTTATGCATCCCACATTATTCGATACTATACCACGTGTTTCCTCACACTGGACATTGATATGTCCCATGCAGCAATGCAACTATATAGGACACTGGCTCCAGCCATCAAAACTTATCATTATCACAAGGTGTCAATAAAATTGTCACTAATATGATTTAAAGTCAAACTGTAGAACAATAGGTCTTGTTCATTAAACCCGCTGTATAAAATCAAACAATGTCTTTCAGAATGGAAAACAAGTTTTGAGTCGATTCAAAGACAAGGTGATCTTGGAACCGGTGCTTATGTCTGATGCTGGTACATATGTGTGCATCGCAGTGAGTGAAGCAGGCATAGCTCAAGAAGAAGTCGTGGTGGAAATTCAAGGTAATTATCCACATTTATTACTTCACATGATTAGGATAGTGCGATTTAATTGGCTGACAGAAAATCATAGGTTTAGTCTTCCAACTGCTGTGTAAGCTTATGAAAACAGAAATGAGATAAATGAGTATTCAGAAATGCATTTGAAAAGAAATCAATTGACTGCTTTTATATAGAGTAATCTTGAAAAGTATAGTGTGTATTACCTACAAATAGTTTTGATATCGAAAGGGGGCTGGTCCGCAACAAAATGGATTTTGTGGGTGTAGCGAAGGTAGCTAGCTATCTTCATTGGAGTAATTGAAATGTTGATTTGAACCACAATTACATTCTTTCAATGCAGTTGGAAGACTAGACTAGGTCAGCAAATGTTATCTTTCTTTTTATGTCTTTTAATCAAATTGTGGTATTTTAGTCAATTTGCAACAAAATCTATAGAGATACATCAATAAATTCCTTATTTTATATCAGTTGCTCCATCGCTGAGCATCATACCGGATTCTGCAGTTGTCGAAGTACAATCTGGTGAAGAGCTAGCACTATCCTGTATTGTGACAGGATCACTTGAAGAGATTGTATGGTCAAGAGAGGTAAATGCAGTTATGTAATTTATGTATTCTGAAATCACATACCTGCTTGATTAACAGTATAAGCAGAATGCTAAGATTCGAAATAAGTAATTCTATTGCGATAGCGTTGCTCATTTTCATCCCACATAGACTTTTCACAGTGGTATCCATGGAATTGCTGACGGTGGGATTGCTGTAGCATATACATTAACTCTTGATGACATTGATAACTTATCTAGCTAACTACGTATACAGTATGATAGCTCAGCTTTTATCACTTTATTAGTATTCTATGTCTAGAAGTAGGTAAAACTTTGATGTAAATATTTCAAATGATACAAATGTTTTCAACAGAATGCAGATTTGCCTTCATCTGCCACTCTGTCAGGGAATCTTCTGCAGATTGATGGCGTGACGGTTGCTGACAGTGGTGATTACATTTGTTCTTCTAATATTTCAAGCCATCACATGTTGAGAAAATCTGTTTCGGTTTCTGTTCGTGGTAAGTATATGTTACTGCATTAATTTACGAAGACACCTTACAGCCAAGGCCTTGAATATTGATATATTTCTCAGTGATATAAGTTTTATCTAGTAACAAATCTTATATATAGAGGAAAATAACAATGAGTCTGTCTGGAACTATTTATAAAGGGAAAAGCATGTGTACTTAAACAAGGGGTGGGTAATCTTTTGTATAACATGCTTAAATCACGCACAAATTCAGATGTCTCACTACTTTTGTATCCCCATTCGATTCTTATGAAACTATGGTAATGTAGACCTATATAGTATTTTTACATAATACATTAAAGTCCATATCTCGCTTTCAGCTATTTGAATTCCTTTTTCAGATTTTTTTCCCTGCTAATCAATTCCACTGTATATGCAATATTTAATTCATTGCTTCGTTTCAGCCTACATCCCTTACTTCACGCAGTCGCCATTATCGTACATTTCACTGTCTTCCAAACCCGAATTTTACCGAAGCCTGAGGATCACAGTTTCAATCAGACCATATGCTCTCGATGGACTAATTTTTTACTCGTATGGCTCGAGTGGTGACTATATTAGCCTGGCTCTTTTGAAAGGAAAGGTTAGTATTCTAAGAATAATGGTGTTTAGTGATACAGCAGAAGTTGTGTTCTGAAGGGTGGTAAGAATGATAAATGACACAGTGATCCATGCCTCTCATAGTGTGATGAACATATTTTTGTGTAATGGTCTGTGGCAGTTTTGTTTTAAGAATGATCCAGAGGAAAATTGGTGTAATATTCAAAGAACATGCACTTTGGCATGCGTAATATAATACCAAAACATATTTGCTTTTGCATCAGTGTATCATGATTTCATGATAGTATTTGAAAAACTGCGACATTACCACTCATTCTAAATTTCACGAGTATTCACCTAACGCGTTTTCGTAGGTTATGAGTATTTTCCTCCTCCAAATGCACTCCGATTAATGATTTTCAAACTATGAGCAAGTTTTCAGGAACGCTCGATGGAGTGGTGTAATCGATATGTCTACTTTAGAGCTGCATGATATATTTCAGTTATATATTATAGTTATTATCATGAGCCAATTTATGTTATAGCCAAGTAAGGCTAAATGGACTCATATTAGACCCCAAGGTGTCTGGTTGAACCCTATTTGATCCCTCATGTATTTATTGACCCCTGGAGATCTGCATATCATTTTGTATATCGTAATCGAAGGAAACCTGAAAATACTATATAAAAGTTAAATTGTCTTATCAAAGGTCCATCTGTATGCGTAGGGGTATACTGGATTATTCAATTATTCACTAATACTATCTTTTCCTGCTGTTAGGTCGAGTTCAGATACAATGTTGGTTCGGGCGACGCTGTTATCGTTAGCGAGAATCCAATCGAACTGTCGCAGTGGCACACTATAACGGTGTCACGACATGGAAGAGAAGGACAATTGGTGATAAATGATTTCGAACCAGTTCGAGGAACCTCAGAGGGCAGTTTTGAAATCCTTGATCTCGATCATCCGTTTTACTTGGGAGGCTACCCGACAAATTCTGACAATCTTCCACCATCTCTGTCAGTGTTTGGTCAGGATGCTGGTTTTTATGGTAATGATGTTATCTTTTTTTTGATATTTGGACTTTGACCTCTGTCGAGCTTATATAGAAAGAGAAAAAGAATCTTTTATTTCGTTTCAATTCAAAACAGTGTAGTTCTAGTGATATAATTACATTGATAAAATCAATTTATTTTTGATTTTCAATTGTTAAATCAAGGCCTGATGCATCACGACTTGACGATGGTTCTCAAGATGAACCGAAGCGTTTATATTTATTGGTATTTGCATATGCTCTCCTTTATATGATGAGTGAATATAGTTCCTTTATGCGGCCACGCAGTCTGACTCCACATCCGTATAACTGATTAAACTTCATTTTGAATTTAGTAGTTAATTATGGAAAGCCATTTCACAGCCTATTTTGTCAGTGTGAGAAGGGGTCTGAACAGCGCTACCCGACTTATTATATTCAATGTTTCATGTGTACGGGAAATGACATGATATAAACTTTGATTCATTCCCACGATAAAGAACTAAACGCTGCACTTCCAACAAAAAGCGTTTGTTTACTTTAAAAATTGAATTGTTCTCAAAGTGAGATAGAAATTATATCTTCACTGAACTTTACCACAGTACCAGCAAACTTCACTGTTTAGTTTGGTACTTATGGCCAATACATCAAAGTTCTCTTTTTTGTGTTCAGGTTGCATAAGCCAACTGATCATCGGAGACGAAAGTATTGACTTGGGATCATCTCCATTTGTTGAAAGCAGAATAGGCATCGTGCAATGCAAAATATGTGGATCTAGCTCCGAAGAGTCTCCTTGCCAGCACGATTCGTCTTGTCTCGAATCGCACTCCAGTAAAAAAGGGTACATATGTGGGTGTTCCGAGGAATACGTAGGACCGGAATGTCAGTTCAGGAAAGAAGATATCTGTGGTGATATTGGTGAGCAATATGAAATCCACCAGTAATTTTGAATATGAAGGGCCTCCTCAGGCGAGCCCAAGAGCATTATACAGATTGATGATATCTATAGGGGGGCCACCGGCCGCCTGCTCATGGCTCCCCAAGGGGGCCACAGGCGCCCAATTGAGAACCACTGTGATAGAGTATAATAAGAAATTACTATTTCCTAGATTCCTGTGGTCCACACGGATCCTGTACTCCAGACTACAGTAGAGAATTGGGCTATCGCTGTCAGTGTTATCCTGGGTATGTTGGCCCGAAATGTTTGAGCTACGAAAAGACCGTTATGAAATCAGTCAGTGATGTGGATGAAAATCATGATTTTACCACTACGGAATTTGAAGGTATGTTCCAGTATAAATAAAAGTTTATGAATAGGGTACCGCAATAGGTACCACTGTCATTGCAGTGATAACGATGGCCTTGAACAAGGTATCCTCTCTAATCCATCATCATCCTGCCACGGTCTGTGGCATTCTCCTAATTTTCGGTCCGAGTTCTAATTTTGTTTTACCAAAATATACAGTCGTTATACTTGTCTTAATTTTACTGAGTTACTGATACAATGTGTATGTGTTCATCATACCAGCGCAAAGGGATCAGAATGGCCCTGTAATTTACTTATTACAATATTAAATGATAAATAGAATTTACCTGTCCTTCCCAACCTCAGTCTTATGGAAATTAGCATACCCGTAGTTCCTAAACCCATTTTCAACAAGCAATAGTGAGGTTAACTGTATATTTGTTGTGACTGCATAATCTTCATTCAGGATGTGCCTCTTTATGCCCCTGCCACAGTCTGACTATATGATGATTAGACCCCATCTTGAATTTAGTAGGTTATTATATAAAGTCAATTATGTTCGAAACCAAACTTCAGTTAATAATTTTTCTATTACTGAAATAACCGGTGCTTATTGTTACATAGTTAGTGTCAGAAGGGATATGCGGCATATGATATTCTTTGTTACATGTGTATAGGAAATGACATGATATGTACTTTGATCCAATCCCACGAACTAGCACTGTCATGAAACCATCTCATGAAAAATAAGCTCCTGAATACCATCTAGATGTATCTTAAAAATACATTTTCTGCTCTTAAAATTAGACTTTGACTCAGTCACACCAGTGGAAATTCCACGAACTTCACCCGATGACTTTGAATTCAATTTGCCCGATGGAGATTTTGACACGACCACTGAAGATTCTAATTCGGTTAACGGATTGTTCGAGTACACTGACCTGCCAGAATGGAATGATGAGGAACAGGCTAAATCATTTGGAAAGGTTAGTGGAAAATGATTTCCATTCTTGGTTTCTGAATTTTTTCTTGAAAATTGCCTTCTTTTTTTCATCTACAGGATTCTTACATGCAGCTGGATGTTGATCACAAATCACGTCGTCAGTTTGAAGTCTCCATGACCGTTAAACCAGTGTCTCTGGATGATGGACTTTTGCTTTATAATAGCGGCGTGTCAGGGGGGAAGAAACGTGCGATTGATAATGCTGATATTTTTGTCTCGGTTGCCATTTTCAATGGATCTGTTGAATTTCGATACAATTGTGGATCAGGTCAGAATTTACTACTATTTGTTGGTATACCAGTAACAACAAACTGTAAACCACTTCAAATTTAGTGTAATTCGTTTTGCTATATTTGCTTATAATATTTGTAATACCAGATATAAATCTGTAGTGCTCCACTGGATATAATATTTATGTTTCAAATGTTTGTTCAGGTACTGCTATTCTCCGTTCGGGAACGAACGCACTGAACATTGGAGTTTGGAACACTGTTTTTGCGAGTCGTAAAAATAGAAAAGGGACTCTGAAAGTAAATGACGAGATACACTCGGATCAATCTCCGCGAGGTACTCGTAGCGCTGAGTTGAATGGCCCGTTGTATGTTGGTGGAGTTAAATACTGGGAGCGGATTCCAGGACAGGTCGGAGTTCGGGATGGCTTCGAAGGTTGCATTCGCAAGGTAAAGAACTAACTTATGTTAGTTTAGCATTGCACTTATGTGGCATAGTGAATTTTCCTAGTATTTCAGTAATTCCTACTTCAATGTTACGTAAATAAATTTAAAGGAAAAAATATATTCATTTCTTCAGCTATTTTTCATTTCGAAGCACTGCTAGGTGTATTTTGTACTCATGCAATCTACTAATTTCAACACAGGTTATTGTTAATGGTAAACTGGCAAGCATCCACTATCCTGTCAGTTCGAAAAATGTTAAAGATGAATGCCTCGACATTGCATCAACTTCGACCAATCTTGAAATTACAACAAGTGAAGAAATAACTACGGAGAATTCAAACAATGCAATGAATGATAATTTTTTTAGCTCCCTGTTTCTGATAGCCGGAGAAGAGAATAAAGAGTCGCTTACTGCAGGTAAATATTGACTAGATATGCAACGAGTAATATCAATCAACATTCTGGAAAAGCGATCGACTGAAACCTTTGTTTTTATTCAGTTCTTGAATCGTCTGGCCATTTCGGTGGAGATTCGTATGTGACGTTTCCCGGTGTGAGATTCCCTCACAATGAAGTCGCAGAACAACTCAGTCTGTATTTCCGAACCACCGATGTGGACGGGCTGCTGGTACTTCATGGCAGGGTATGTTGATATCATGAGTGCTGTATTTTGTTGCGATGACAGAATGACTAAATGAAAGATATTTTGACGAGGAATGTGGTTGATTATTTGGCAATTCACAGTATACCCTCTGTTATCCGTATCGGCCGTTATCAATAAACTGTTAGCAAAAGATTAGATTAGATTAGATTAGATTAGATTTAGATCGATTATTAAAAAACTGTGAAAAGCCCATTCGATAAACAACTGTCTAATCTTAACCTTCCTGATCGCGGTTGGTAGTGCATATCTCACTAATGGAAGCTGATATATTACATTTCACCATGAGTTCAATAGCAAGGCATGATTTTTTGTATGTTCATTCAAGGCGGATGCACAAGAAGGTAAAGGGGATTTTATTGTTCTCGGACTGCAAAATGCTCGATTGCAATACACATTCAGACTTGGTGAAAGTGAAGGCAAAGCTGTCAGTACGTTCCCAGTGTCCGATGGTCAGTGGCACCGAGTGATTGTTGTCAGAAGGGGTTCGCTAGCTCTGATGTGGATTGATGACCTTACTAGGCCGGTCGCCATACAGGCGCAGGGACATCTTACTATGAATCCGGATATGGGAGAAGTTTATATAGGTAATTGATAATCCAAAATTCCAAAATCCGGAAGTTTTTTAATGCTGACATGACACGCCACAAAGTGTTTATCATTTTTCCTTTTATTTACCAGTATTCAAATTGAATGCTCCGTATCCATACCTTACATAAAACATAATGTCTGTATAGTAAAATAGAAAATACAAATGGTGTACCTGTACGTGTACCTTCCAGTCAAAACACATTTAATTCCAGGGTTAGTATATATAATTTATTTTGAATGTAACTGAATGTCGTGTTCAAACCTGGGTCCCATCCCTAGAAATATCCGAAATCCGAAACACTTTCGGCCCCAGCAATTTTGGATAAGGGACTCTCAACCTGTATAGGCACATATTGAGGCACTTTTCGACTTACGACCCATTTTTTTCTGGCCGACAATTCGGACATGAGTTTGACACGAACCGTGTTTTTTACGTTCTTTCTTAAACAGACAGCATAGTGTATGATATTTTTTTCTTGGTTAATATTTGATTTAGAAGATTTCTTTCACTATTAGGAAACTAATCCATTCTGAATTTCTAGGTGGAGCACAAAATGTTGCTGCTTTTACTGGCGGTCGTTATAACAAGGGTTTTCGAGGATGCCTCAGAAGTGTGCGCTTCACCGCTATGAATCAAGAACAAGCTGTGCAGATAGGCGCTACATACTTAGATGATACAAATACCCCTATGCTACTCCTAAAGGAAGGCCAAGGCCGAACTTCGGCAAAAGATCTCAGAAAATGTGGTTTAGATGACAGAAGAGACACTGACTATGACACCCTGCCATAACAGAGCTTTTGGTCTTTTAGAAAAATGATCTCGTCACATTGAGTTACCGCAGCTGTGTTTCCAGAATAATGAAAACTTGATTGAAAAATTATTTTTGGATATTCCCCCCTTCATATCATAGTTCAGGGTGTTTCATGCCAAAGCTGTGCAGACCTTGCCAAATTTCATTAAGGTTTTCCTTCATGTCTTTGGCTGTTTATTTGTCATGACCTGGAACTGTAATTATCAAAGGTGGAAGCAGTTCAGCTTACAATTCGTTAATAAGTTCATGAAGGATTTTTCAATGTCACACCCACGGTATAGCAAACGTACACAAAAGTTGTAGTTTTACTATTGTATTGCTAGAGTATCTATATTCTACGGAATTTTCCACTCTTATAGTTATTCTATGGTATTCTGAGCATGTTTTATTTGAGAATAATTGCATATCCTTACTCACCTTTTTCTAATTGTTTCTTTTAAGATATTTTATATTTTGCAAGGTTAAGAGGTAGATAGGGTTGAAATTTTTGCTTAACAGATTTCCTAACCTCACAGTATACTTTTTCTTACATTTTATACGAGTCTATGAATGGTTTTATCCCGATATACTCCTTTTTATGCCTTCTAAAAATAAGCTGAAATTGAACATTACCTGCTAAAAAATAGTACTCAAAATAGAATGCAATTGAAGCCTATTGTGCCTATTTTCTTTCCACTATTAAATGTTTTTGCCTTGCAGCTGTACAAGTACAAACATATTACCTCGGATTTAATACGATTCAGAAGTGCTTGCCTTGACTAATATACCTTTTTTTGGAAGCAATCATCTTCACATTCAATAACCAATGTTTCTTACTAATAATAATTTCTTCAATCAAAGATATGTAAGTTAATTTAAAATGATTAATTTTGTTTTCTGCCCCAGGTTTTCATTTCTTCTTTGATTTTAGTC
Organism: Halocynthia aurantium; assembly: GCA_013436065.1. Classification (NCBI taxonomy): domain Eukaryota; kingdom Metazoa; phylum Chordata; class Ascidiacea; order Stolidobranchia; family Pyuridae; genus Halocynthia; species Halocynthia aurantium. The sequence goes on along the minus strand of QXVX01008575.1, from coordinate 8,352 downwards.
TGTTGTAATATTATAACATTTCACTACTAATATCAAAAGAACTGCAACATTATCACAAAAATAGTAGGGCTTAATATTTACTCTTATGAAGAAACATAAACAACTGAACATGCGAGCATCTCCTAACCAAGATTTACAGTTTCAGATCAAGGGCCTTTGTAATAATTGTATATCTTCAATTAAAATTAGGATGAAGGCTGAATTTGGGTTAGATTTATCGTGTCTATGGCTGTATTACATTCATTCGCGTTACATTACGTATGCTTTAACTATGTTTTCCTTTTTGTCCATGTGCCAGTTTTCATTATTATTATATCCACTCATGTGTTGATTTATTTTCCATATACAGTGAGAACACTTGGATTTCGATCAGCATAGTTCAATTCACTATCAATAACTTTTGTATTATGTTCTTATCAGCATTTCTTGCAGTTTAAACGTTTGAAGCATAGGTACAGGTGTTTCTATACCATTAATCACTGCAATATTTAGAATATACAGTATGCATATACATACACGAGTCCTACAATAAATCTATGAAGCAAATGTGTAAAATAGTTTTTTACTTCCAGTCTCTAAAGACTCTTTTATCCAATTTATCGGTAAAAAATGAGGTGGTTTATTGTGTATGAATGTGTTGGCAATTAGAAACAAACACATCGCACAGCTAGAATTGTACACAATTATGCAGAACTCCCGTTGTTGTCAATTGTAAAGTAGTCACATTATCACCACTATCATCACAGTGCTTAGTTCAGATCAATGCAGTGTATCATCTACAATTTAAATTGCAGGTGATTGGCAGCAAAATATAAATGATACACACAGATACGTGCCAATAACATGAGCTGAATTTTTAAGTTAGCAGCACTGACTTCAGTCCATCAGCAAGGTCTTCTACGTCATAAAGACTCATCATCTCCATAGGGAAGGTGAACCAGAACCATGAGGAACAGGTCTAAGAGCAGACTTGCAAGCCGGGTATATAATTTTGGACATGCTTTTTCAAGAAAATCCTTCGAATCGAAGAAACTCTGTTGAATGTGATCAGAAGTGTAACAAGGAATGGAGGATCCATCATACCATAGTCTTTAAATACCTAGTCTGGAAGCGTAAACGGTTAAAACGAAAACGGTAAACGGAAACGGTAAACGGAAAATACCTGCTGACACAAAAAAAGAAGATGGTGGCTAATTATATTGAATAATATATGGGGAAAACATTTTCTTGATTTATTTTTCTTAGCATAATTTACTTTTCACCTACATCTAATGTTTCTTTTGCAATAACAACCAATCCTTTTGAACTTTGTAATAATCTTGCCTACACCGATTCCCACCAATGACTGAAATAACTAATGACAGATGACATGAAAACTTGTCCTGCCCCTTGTATTATTAAGAAACACGCTGCATNAATAGAACACCCGTTGTACGGGAGTTCTAATACAGTACAGATTGTACGTAAACTTGCGAAATTTTCCGATATATCGACGCATGGGATTTGCTGTAGCGTCGGCACTTTGTTGACTGTTTTCTGCAACATTTTTACATTTTTCAGGCAAAAACTAGTGAATTTTACGGTGGTTCAGCAAGTTAGGGTGGGGTTTACGTATCCTGAGCTAACCAAACTGACCGATATAATTGAACAATCTAGTTGCAGCAAGACTACAGGTACTTCACATGAATATACTGCAACACAATTTATGTAGCCTAACGAGATTACGGAACCGTGGTAAATTACGCTAAAAAAATCAATGCAGCGTGAGGTCTCCACGGAAATTTCAGCAGTTGCCAAAATGATATAAAAATTACCGAGAGGAACTCGGCTCGTTTGCTGTGACGTAACCACTGCATGAAATGCTGAATTACGCGTGTTTTATCGAATATAGAGGTCTAAAAACGTAGTATTTCTGTCTGTTGATTGTCTAGAAACAATATGCAACTAAAATTTTAACTTGTAAAAAAGCATGTCAAAATCCACCGATTCTGACCAAAAGTCAATTTACCGCATATTGCAGCGGAAGAATTAGCCTGCCCCACTTCAAACTTCGTCAAAAGTGTCTTAAGACTATATTAAACGATATCTGAAAGTTTTCTCTATTCTAATTTGGTTCTTGGTAGTCAAATTTCACCACAAAATATTGTCATTTGCCTATTCTGACCCAATATGCATTTGATATTCAAGATACGCACACAAAGCAACGCGGTTAGCCTTAAACTCGAGAAATTGTTGTCATAATTCTCAGGTCGTTGGTTTGACACTCATTTGCTTATTTTCCTATATGAAAAATGACAATTTTTTACTTCTTTTGCCAGGATTGTAGCATTAAATAATGGCTGCCTTATCAGGTACGGCAGCGTTGCGTACCAACGCTGGACTTCCGCAGCTAGATGCAGAGCAGCAAGGCGCTCTCATCAAGGCTAAGCAATATGCGATGCAAGAAAGCGTGAAGCACGTATTGAAAAAACAGCAGTTGCAAGCCGGTATACCGCAATCGATGTCGGATACTGCCACAGGAGATCCGAATGCGATGACATTACAGAAACAACAAGCTCTCGTGCTAATGTGCCGAGTTTATGTCGGTTCGATATACTATGACTTGAAAGAAGAAGTGGTCAGGCTAGCGTTCACCTCTTTTGGGGTCATACGTTCAATTAATATGTCATTTGACCCCATCACCGGCAAGCATAAAGGGTTTGCGTTTATAGAATACGAATGCCCTGATGCGGCTCAGCTTTCTTTAGAGCACATGGGAGGTATGCTGTTAGGAGGCAGGCCAATAAAGGTCGGCAGGCCTTCGAACATGCCACAGAGTCATCCAATGATAGATCAAATTTTAGAGGAGTCTAAGACCTCCAAGAGGATATACATCTCGTCGGTTCACGAGGATCTCACCGTGGACGATTTAAAATCTGTGTTCTCCGCCTTCGGTAACATAATTTCTTGCACGCTCACACCGCACCCCACGATCGGTAAACACAAAGGTTATGGGTTCATCGAATATGATACTCTTCAGTCAGCTAGGGATGCCATTTCTTCAATGAACTTGTTTGACCTCGGAGGACAAAACTTACGAGTGGGCCGAGCCATCGGTCCTCCAGGACACACTTTCTCTGCCGCATCCAACATTTTAGGAATGAATGCGATGATGATGCCAGATTCTTTCGTTGGTATGCCGAGTGGGTTTTAGGATTTAAAGGTACTTCCCTGAAAAACTGAACTATATTTTCACCCAGTGTTGTACCCAGCTCAGGATAATATTCTCCAAAATAAACATGGGGGTATCCACGTGACGGTAGTTAAAATACAGGTGGGAAACTTAATCGTCCATAACTACCAGGGATGAGCTTAGTTTTTGTCAATTTCAAGATATACATAATGATGACCCTCGAATTTCCGGACTAAAAGAGGGAGGAAGGTTGTCAGGGTATCCAAATTTTCTGTAAGTACGTCGACGTATAACAAATAGAATAGAACAAATAGTTAAACATTGTACCGCAGTACATAACAGTTATCTAATGATACAGTCATGATACACAATTTAATGAATGCCATATGCAGTAGAATCTTGTTAAAGGGGACCCGGCAAATTACTTTGAACTATCCGGTATCAACAACAAACATTTGACGAGCTCTCAACTTTTTGAGCTCATCTCGACATTTTGTCAATAATGCAAATAAATATCGAAGCCTATATTATATACGGCAGTACGATTGTGATCTGCGACATTTACGAGATTTGACATGGTATTCATTAAATTGTCACTCAAGTTAACAACAGTGTGAAATTTCCAACGACCCAGAGCTGACCGGTACCAAATGGGCCCTTGGGCCGAAAAAAAAGAGCTCGATCTGACTGAAATTTCGTCCTAAACGAAGTGTAACTCATGTACAGAATCTAACATCGAGGTATCAAGCTTTAACTCTATTGAATAATTTACAGTTCCTATTTACCCCGATGGACAGCAGACTTATTTTACCGTCATCATATAATACGTCTAAGAATATGAATTAGAGTGGTCAGCCGTGATTTTAAAGTCTATATATTTCCCAGATTTTGTCCGGACTTTCTGAGAAATAGGAAAACGCCTGGAAATTTGAGGGTCAATACATTGTACTTTTCGTTGAGCTCGGTATTAATCCCCATCTCAATTTCATTATTCTATTATCCTATATGTTGTCCTAATGTGTCTGATGGACCCATTGGGGAACACATTCCCTTTTAGCATCAGCTTACCAGTGTTTCTCAAGCCCTATTACCTCACACACACTTTAAAGTTTTTGTGGCTCCTCGTTACTTGATAATGAGAGCATTTTTATCAACTGTTCACGCTAGCTTTGAGCATGGGTGCTGACAATAACTTGGAAAAGCCACACCATCCAGTGTCCCCTTATCCCCCTATACTGTTCTTCTATGGTAATGGAGAAAAAACTACTACAGTACTATTAAAAGTTGAAGTATGAACCGATCTGGCAATAGTTTTTTGTGTTTATATTTGCTATTTAGCAAGGGTTTTTATTTTACTAGTAAACTTATCATAGTTTTATTAGAACTTTTACTACCCTTGATTTCACTACTGTCAACTCCTAAAATTTTCTATGGTCCACATTCAAATCTGAGCAGCTAGAGAATTCTCTTGATCCATCCCTTGAATGTTTGGTGTAGCAAAGCTATCAATTAATTCAATTCAAAGCTTTCTAGGATGCTTGAATGGTTATATTATTTCCTGTTCCATGTTTTGTTCTACCCCAATAACACGGCAATATGCTCGTGGTACGACCTGGTAAGACTAGGGGGCAAGCATAGGGAGTATGGGGTTCTTATAGAGCTATTTTCTGTGGTCTGTCAATGACCAGGTCCCAAGGTTGTCAAATTAAAGAGTTTCAACTTGTATTACAATGGTGCCCCCGTAGTTCGAACGCTGGATTTGAGAGAAATTTGACTCGAAGTTCGAACTATGGTACGACGCGTAAATACCATATTGTACGCCCAATTCAACTCTCACGTATCGTTACCCTCGTGGTTTCGCTCTATATTCGGTGTTTTTGTTTATGATATCCCCTATTACCTATGGTAGCAATGTAGAGCTATAATGCGAGGCTGCGCGTTTGTGATCGGCAGCAATGCTGTAATTGACGCAGGAGTAATTCAAATTGCTGCCTTGTTTTAAACTCCGGCAGAATTTATTTGAGCTAGTCGTGATACTTTGTTAACAGTGTAATTTAAGATCAAATGCGCGGTGGTAATTAAAATTGAACCTTCGGTTACACCAGCACAAATTTTGCCAACGATCTCGGGCTAACTGTCGGCAGATGGCTCCGGCAGGAAAAAATAATCTGGGCGGACCGTAATTTCGTCTTAACCGATTTCAAGCATAACGGAGTTGAATACATGTATTTTAATAGGGATTTCGCCAGGGCCGTTAAAATCTGTTCAAGCTAACGGACGTCGAAGTAACCAGTGTCAACTGTATTCAGAGCATTAGATTGTGATATGTTTTCCTCAAATTATTCGTAGTTGCTGTTTAAGTTTATCGAATTGGGTTCGGATTAGGGCTTGCTTTCTATTATTTCTAAGGATTAAGTACGAAATACTGACATGTCCATATAACATGATGATTTTGTATGTTGTTCCGCGACATTTTTCAATGTAAAAAGGTTGCCAGGCTCCCCTGTTACCCTCATTCTACTTTTGTCATCTTCGCTTTTGGTAACGTGACCTCTGTACGTCAATTACAGTAACGAATGTAAAATGGTAAAAGATTTCGAACATTTATTTTAAGTATTCGAGTATAAGAAGGAAATGAGAGAAATTGAAGCTAGGTATGAATGAAACGAAAATAAATAAATATAGAAAGTATTCAATAAGAAAGTCATTAATGTAATGAAAATACGCATTTACTTGGCATCGGCCTACGCAAGAAAAACGCTGTCTAACGAACAACCGCAGCTCTTAATTATCATGTTTGGAAACTCCGATATCTCCACCTGCGTTATATCTCCACGTTTGACTAAATACATAACGGGCAAAGGCGCGCTGTCCGCCACCGTACAAGACCTCGATGACGATTTAGACCCTTTGCGGAATCTGGGTGCGGCGCATTTCCCGTCGCACTTATATGCTTCGTACCCGGACGGTTCTAGAATCCAATATTTGGTCCACTCCATTTCACGGAAACTGATAAAATAATCGTCTCTGCAACATTTCCTTTTTTGGGGATTCGAATTTTTTTTGCAGTCTTTTGACCTAGAGAAAGAAGATAATGAAGCTTATTATTATTGTTTTCGTCGAATGTTTACTGTAGTAAACAGAAACAATTAAAAAACTCGATAATTATGTCCCATTAACCAGAGAATTCTATTGATAGTCAACTACACCCTTATGGTGTCTTTCTTGGCGTTAGCTAACGAATATCTCCCCTAGACAAAGACTTACTTTCCAACGTTTTCCTGCTCTGTAAACACAACTAGCTCAGGCCTGTACATAGACGAATCGTCTGAGAATTTTTGACCAGAGAATCTCACAAGCCTGGAAACTGTTGCGGCATGCCTTCCTGGACGAGATCCTTCGATCCACATCTCGAGTGTCATAGTCATGATTCTCGTCGGATGAAGTTGCCATTGATGTACGGCATCGGTCACGTCAAACGCTTGCCATCCAGAACCGTTTATGTGTATAAGTCTATCAGGCAAGATATCGAATTGGTTAGTTTTGTATAATACAGTACAGTATGTTGGTAAAGAATATACTTGAATCCATTTATATTTATCTACCTAGAATCCACAAGAATACTCTTCAACGTTCCGTCTTCGTTTTTGAGGTGATGGTAAATGGAGACACGGGCATGCCTGACTGGCTTCATGTAGCGTCCGGGATGGTTTTGAATAAACGTAGAAGGATGTCTATTACGGTATGGTCTAAATGTGTTCGGGTCGGTGGGTATGTTCCCGCTTAAATTTGGTAGCTTTTTGAACAGCCGGAGTTCTGCCATCGTCACAACAGTTCCTTCCGGTATGCGACCTTCCATTTCAAACTCCAACTTTTCTCGGTATGGATCCGTGTAAACTATGTCACCGGGTATAGCTGTGAGGGAATCAGAAAATCATGTAACTATATAAGGTGAGAAATTTGAGTGTTATTATGCGATCGGCCTTCGATCGATCATGATTGTTTTGTCTCATTGAAGAATTATTATTCCCTTATTTCCCGCAGTTAAATTTGATTTGCCTGCAGAAAACAATGCTGAGAAAGGCAGCATAGGGTTTTGGATCCACAATGATAATCATGAAAAAATTAACTAATTAGCAATTAATTATATTTGTTATGTTTTCTTTATAATGATTACTATGTTTTGTATCGATCTGTAAGTGTTTGCGAAAATGTTTAACATTCACTGTGTTTTTAGAAGTTTTATGTGAACACTTCACTCACGGTTAATTTGCAATAAGTATCACTGAGCGGTTATGCGGTTACTCTTGAGTAATTCCTGATCTGATTAGAATTATGTATTTAACAAAAGACAGAACGGATACAAAGTAGCGGTCTCAATTAATACTTTTAATTGCCAATTGAATGGTATCTAATTCATACCGTGTTTGTCAGGTGTGAATATTCTTTGTTCTAATTAATTGTCGAATTATTGTTCTCAACAAAAGTAAAATCGTTTGCTTTGTGTGAAAACAACGGCCTGATTGATTCTATTCTTATAGCGGTGTCTATCATTGTGAGTGATTTTTCAAAGACCTGGTAATCATAACCGATATCAGACAATACAGACAAGTACTGATTACACTACACTAAGATGTCTGCACTAAAGTTTTAACACGCATATCGGGATTGATGTCAATTAAAAGTCCTTGTGAATCTACCAGACCTCCTCTTGTACAGCAAGTGTAAACGAAATACACATACGGGTCTAGACTATTTTATGACTATGAAAGATCGTTATCTGATGCACATTGAAGTTACCGACCAGTAATTTTGATGTTTTTATAGGATTTGCGTCTGAAAATATTGTGTATTGGACTCGATTAGGAACGACGTTTGAAGCATCGCTTAACTTGCATTTCGTCTGTCTGTTCACAAAACCACTAGGACGCAAAGTCTGATGCTATGAAAATGCTTTGAAATCTTTATGTAAAAAGCGTAGCCTAGGAGTTGACATATTTCTTTCATGTAAACAGTATACTAAAAATACTCATTCATAAATTTAAAAATACTGCTTTGAAAGTGGAAAGTTAGACTAGAATATAAAACACTACTGCGATCGTTAGCTGAAGTTCCTAAAATCCAGCCCGTAACGAGTCTTTAAATTACACAAAGAACAATCGAAAGGTTTGGAAATAGTC
>QXVX01008560.1:8378-135692 GCA_013436065.1 Halocynthia aurantium | reverse complement strand
GCAAATCCAATGTTAGTGGGCTGTACAATACCACACCCGGATCGTCCGCGAAGAGCGCCCTCTGTGAACTGCATAGAAGAGATGTAGTGTAAACTTGAGTGTACCGTGAAAATGTCGATAAATCGAAAGTGAAGTGTCCATTTCCGATAGCAAATCATGATTCTTCATTCTATAAATATACATGATAAACTAGAATCGTGCTTTAAGTCGACTGTTGAATATTTTCAACCAACCCATTTCATTCTGCTCGTTTACAGAATTGCGCCGAAAGTTGCAGGCAATTTTTTTTTTATTTTGCAAAAATTCTGACTAGGGGCTCATAAAAAAACGAATCAAGATTACGTATTCAACCGATATTTACGGCCAATGCGTGATAGGATAAAGGATAGGTCGCCAGGTAACATCATAGGTCAGAAGTAGTGGTATTACAGAGTGTAATAATTCATAATCTACATTTCTTACCTAATCATTTGTTTGTCAGTGCACTAACGGTGATGTTTCCCTATCATTCCATTTACAATTGTTTTATTGAGCTGTAAAAGAAATATTAATAACTGTTCCCAAAATCTATAAGTATAAGTAATTAGTCAGTTGTATGTCTGTATTTGGTGATACGAGGCAAAACTACTCATTGAGAAAAAGCTCAATTGAATCTAGTCGAAGTAAAATATGATAATTATTTGTCTGCAAAAAGAATTGTTGTAAACCAATTTACCGTTTACCACAGAAGACTGATTTATTTCTTATGTCCCTAATTATACTGCGATACTGATTAAGACAAGAATTGAGAATTCGGATACCAATCAGAAAGGAAAACGTGTCAAAAAGCAAACGTTTTTCGTCGTCATGTTAGCTTCACGTTGTCAAACTACTCTATAGTCTAGTTTAGTTAGAGCAGGAAGCAGTTTGTTACCTCTTCGTTCTGTGTTCACATTTCTTGTGTTTATTGCAATATGTTTATTGTTTTGCCGGGCCAGGCGTTTTTCTTTTTCTTTTTTTGCTTGAGTTTGAAGCTTTTGAAGACAACCGTGTTACTGAAGACTGCGAACGACGAGGTAAAAATAAGATGCTGTATATCTTGAAAACCCAAGTAGAAAACTGCATAAGCAATGTTATATGCTTACAATCACTTTCCCTAGACAAAGCCCTGCTATAGTATCCATTACCTACCGGAGTTTTTTGTATAGTTCTCCTAGTCTTTTATTATCAATACAGTTTTATTTGCTTCTAATAATAAAGTTCCAAGCTATCCTGGGGTATTAAACGGTAAAAACTATAAAATTTTCTTTATATCCACCAGCGACATCTAGCGGTTGAATCATTTTACTTCAACTAACGCTTATAAATTCATTTTTTTCAGGGTTAATCTGAATCAAACGACCCAATTTTTTGAGGTAATGTTAGTTTATGTATTATCTCTCATATGTGCTAATTTTAGCGTGATTAGATCATTTATAAGCGTTGATTGTACTTTGCCATCTAGCGGTTGGAATTTTGTTACTTCAGCAAACGGATATAAATGATCCACCAGCGACATCTAGCGNAAAAAAATTGAGTCGTTTGATTCAGATTAATCCTGAAAAAAATCATTTATAACCGTTAAGTGAAGTAAAAATTTCCAACCGCTAGATGGTAAAGTACAATCAACGATTATAAATGATCTTTTAATGATCTAATCAGGCTAAAATTAGCACATATGAGAGGTAATACATAAAATAACATTACCTGAAATAATTGGGATGATTGATTAGGATTAACCCCGAAAAAATCTATTTCGAAACTGGAANCCTCTAGCTTTATATTGAGTTTATTTCGTTAAGGGTCAATGCATAATTATCGACCTGCTACTAGAAAAGCACGAGATTATACCACTGTCAACCGTAGTATGGATTCCGAGATTGAGATTCGACGTCCTGGACAAAACATCCTCCTCCCCTTTAAAGAATTGCATAATCAAGGCGTTCGTTTAGTAACACCTGGTGATATAGTCACAGATGATCCTGATTACATGAGAGGGCACGGTGAGTTCGAAAAATCTTTTTAATTAATCTATGAAATCAATAAACAGTATTTAAATACTATTATATAGTAGGATATATGTTTGGGTGAATGGTAGGATTAGTTTTAATCAACCCTTTACCTACCTTCTTCAAACCTAGCTTAACTGAGCTATTGCAACCAGGCTTCCACACTAATGGTCTCATTTACCTTTGATGTCCATGAAATGTTTCAAATACTCTGGCTACCATAAACTGTGGAAGATCATTTCCATTGAAACATTTAGTGCTGTCCCTTCATGCAGTAACTCTTTTTCTGTAAAGCTTTGAGCTGCAAAGTGAATTGATTATTATTTAAAAGTGTCATACCTATTCGTAAAGGGACTTACATGAAAGATGAACACCTGCATGCTTGTGTGGCCGGCGTGGTAGAGAGGATAAACAAGTTGATCAGTGTCAAGCCTTTGAAATTACGATACAATGGGGAGGTTGGTGACATTGTCGTAGGAAGAATTAAGGAAGTTCAACAGAAAAGATGGAAGGTAATAACTTGATATCATCCGATATGTTATATATTCCTGATCGAATTATGTCACTAGGTCGATACAAACTCTCGCGTGGATTCAGTTTTGCATTTGTCTTACGTCAATCTTCCAGGCGGTGAACTGCGACGAAGATCTGCCGCCGATCAATTGACAATGAGGGAATATCTGAATGAAGGCGATCTCATCAGTGCTGAAGTTCAACAAGTATTAAAGCTTTTTAATAGATTAAAATAAAATTAGTCAAGAAACCACTTGGTATGTGTTTCGAAATACCGTATTTTCATGTAGATTCAAACTCGTTTCGTGACCAAATGGAGCATAGTAATTTCACATTTTTTCCAGGTTCATAATGATGGATCACTCTCCCTGCATACGAGAAGTTTACGATATGGTAAACTGGGACAAGGAAGTTTTGTCATTGTGTCGCCATCACTGATAAAACGTTGCAAAAATCATGTTCACAGTTTGCCATGTGGTGCCACGGTTATTTTGGCTAATAACGGTTACGTGTGGATCTATGTGAAGCCGTCAGTAGATAATGAAGAAACTGATACAGGTATTTTAATACAGATTATAAATAACAATACAGACAAGGCAGTTGGACATGTAAATGTAATTTTCCGTTCAGTTAGTTGTTGTGATAAGTTGCTCAAAATATGAGTTGTGCAGTGTGGATTATCAATATATGGCTCGTTTGCATATAACACGTGGTTCATAGCATGCACATGTGTGAGTTTATCACAGATTCGACATTTTCCACTGTATTTGCTTTCTTAGGTGGATTCATTGCCGACATCGATCCTGTTTCCTTGGAGGATCGGGAAGTGATTTGTCGTTTGAGAAACTGCGTTAAAGCACTATCTTTTCACAATGTGCAGTTGTATGACACAAGTTTAATGTATGCATATGATGCTTCCCAGGGTTATCATGTAAGTTTTTATCTTTTTACTTTCACTACTAATTCTAAGATACTTCAGATCAGACAAGTACACAATGTTTTACAGGCCAAAGATCTTTTAAATCCAGAAATCAAAGCTGAAGTCGTTAGCCAGGCTGTACAGAGACTACAGAGAGAAGAAGGATAGATATAAGGAATTGTTTTCTCATTTTGTAATACGGAAAAAAGGGTATCAGCAATTTGTTTTCATACTGTATATCAATATACTTCCTTTGACCCACATGTCGATTGTACTGTTTGCAAAGTGGTTAGATGGGTACTTCGTGTGTACTTCAGCCGACAACTTATCATGTTAAATAAATGTTTGAGGAGAGGGGACTAGTGAGTTCTGGAACAATATTTCTCGTACGCTATATATTTAAATACAATTACAGATGACTGAATTCTGGAAAACCCAATTTTTTGAAGAAAGAATATATTTACATTGATTTATAACATAGAAGATATGATAGGGAATTTCCATCAGATAATATCATAGGCCTTGTTTATCATTTTCTGCTTCACGGTGTGTGCCCCTTTTTACTCAGTGATTGATAAAGTGTATCTTTGAAAGCTTTGAATAGGCGACGCCCCCAAAAGTTGAAATTCTAGACGACAACTTTTGTTTCACTCTGCGCTAAGAATTCCTGAGGACGGTCATACCACCTCAATTAAATTATCGTTCAGGTCGTTAGATCAAATAAAGCCCATTGCAATATCGGACGTGGACGAATAAAGTCTCACTCGATTTACATCGTTATTAGTACTGTAGTTATTCATTAACTAAATTGGTGCAAGTTGATGCAGTTACCCAATCTCGTTACCTCGTTTTTATTACTTCCGCTCTTTGAAATCGGTCTCAGGATTGAGAACAGGCTTCATCAAAGCTACTAGAGTTCATTACGCATGTCGTATTAGGATACTGAAAGGAAAGAAATGAGCGAAAAGGTTTCAATGAAAGAGATCGGGTAGGAAATAATAATTTACCATAATATAAGCTTATTATGCTCGGCGAAGGTCGTTTAGTAATGTGATATCTAGATAATAGATGTAGAAATGTTTACCACGCGGTCTTCTTACGCTAAGTCAGGATGCCCCCTACTTTCAAAACGTGTGCAGTGTTGAATTCAATTTGAAAGTCATACAACAATATGTATTGTACTGCTTACGTGAACAAAAATTATTCGTCCACGTATGACTTTGGTACAGTTACACATCGTTGCTAGATCAGCAAACGCTAAACGCTGTAAATTTTATATATAGATAAATTAGTATTTTTAACCGTGTAAACTTTCGGGTAAATCGAAAACTAAGCCCCTTACGCCTATGCTGTTGAATTATGAGCTGTGAAGTTTATTATATCTAACTATTCTTGTTTTCGATCAAGGTCTGGTGGGAGAAGAAAGACAGTTGAAGAAATAGCATTCTTAAAAGAAAGACGAGCCAGTCAATTCGAAGGCAAAACCGCCCATTTTGCGCTATGTGTATTCAACCTGATGAACGCCATTCTCGGCAGTGGGATTCTGGGGCTTGCTAATGCACTTGCAAATCTCGGATATGTCTTATTTACGTGAGTAAAAAACATACTGTTATCACGAAATCACGAGCGCAACTTTACATTGGTCGCCCCTTTACAGGGTCTTGCTGATTCTCGTGGCGGCCTTGGCTCTTAACAGCATACGACTGCTTTTGGAAATGTGTGATCTTACAGGCATTACGTCGTACGAGGCGATCGGAAAAGCTGCGTTAGGAAAATCTGGCAAAATAATCACGATTCTCTGTATCATCACTCACACGATCGGAGGTCAGCATTTATTTGCTCACCAGCATTTATTGCTGACTGAACCTTAACAATGTTCCGAATCATGATCTTACGTAATTAATGGTAATCTCATTTTTTAAGAATAATTCACAAAGGGTAATATTGATTTCATTCATATGGTGTAAGCCTGGCCGCTGACTCGAGGCCCCATTTTTTAGGCCAGGTCATTCTTTTAATAGACATAATGGATCAAGATATACATATTGTAATTGTATTTTGTTTTGTTACAAGTTCCGATATGAACAATGGTAATTTTCGACATGTGTAGGCCGGTACTGTGTTTGAATTACACTGAAAGGATTGATTTGCTGTAGTCTTTTCATAAAAATGTAAATTTGAATAACATCCTGGAGAGCTGAAGAAACCACGAATAGAAGAGGATCGTAGATTTCACATATAGTTCCCGTATATTATTTTAATTTATTTCATTTCTTTTATTACCTTATTCATTTCCCTATCATCGGAGCCCCGTGAGGTAACAGCCTTCTTAGCCTCAATGTAAATCCGCCACAGCATGTCGTGATCTTGTGCTTTATTGTTTTTCATGTCAAGCCATGTGTAGCTTCCTATTCATCGTGAAGTACGAACTGCCAGAGGTTGTGCGTACAATTACGAAATCAGATGAATGTTTTAGGTAACACCTACCTATTATTTAACAAGTATACCGTATATACAACAAATGATTTGTTAAAACTTCCGCCCCTAAACCTCTTTCTCATTCTCAGCGCCTGGTATCTTGATGGCAACATATTAGTCATCATTGTAACGGTAGCAGTCGTCGCCCCCTTGGCTTCGGCTAAGAACATTGGGTTCCTCGGATACACCAGTGGATTTGCTATGTTATGCATGATATTCTTTACGGTGGTGGTGAGCTCATCGAGATAATTCTTAGTATTGCTCTTATTAGTCTATTGTCTTAAAGATATTCTGCTATATAATGTTACTAAAACGGAGATAATGGAATCCATCAGCCGCCACTGTCAAAGGAAGTGGTGGTGCTCCTCGGAGACTAGAATTTCGGAAACAGATATTATTTCAAACGCCTAAACTGAATTTTATCTTGATATCATGCAGATAGTGATGCAGAAATTCGTGATACCCTGTCCAATATTGTCACTGGCTAGTAACGAAACCACGATGGCACCGAATACGACCATCGGTTTAGGTAACGAACAAAATTTCTAAAAATTGGATAATCAAATAGCAAAATTTACTGACTGAATATTCATCAGTGCTAGCCGAAAACTACGCAAACTACACTTTGGAATATCCTACAAGTGAAGGTATTCATAATAGCTCTGATCACAAAGAAGAAGTTGAATGCGGGCATCAGAAGACTCAGTTAACACTTGAGTTCGAAGAAGCTCTCAAGGAACAGGAATGCGCTCCCGAAGCTGCTGTCGTGAATTCAAAGGCAAATACTTGCATACATTCGAAAATAGAAATTGAGGGCGCTAACACAATCATTTTCAATTTTTTTCAGACTCCCTATGCGGTACCAACCATGGTATTCGCCTTTCAGTGCCATGCTTCCGTATTGCCGATATACTTGGAACTGACCAAGCCAACCGAAAAGAGAATGCTTGCTGTTTCTGTGATCTCTATCGGGAACATTTTTCTATTGTACTTCATCGCTTCCCTATTTGGATATCTGACATTCTTCAGTAAGTTCTTTTTGTAGATATCAAATATCGTGGACGACATACGACAACTCCATCAGATAAACAAATACGTATCTTTTCTTCGCAGATGCTGTAGGACCAGAATTACTTCTAATGTACAGCGCCTATGATCCGAACAATATAATCATACTGCTAGCAAGAATCATGGTTTTGATCTGTGTAATATTTTCAACCCCCTTACTGCATTTTCCGGTACGGTATTAATCACTTAAATTAAAAATTAGAGTTTTCCTTTGAACTACCTTATGCTTTGTAGTGTCGTCGTTCTGTTGAAAATCTGCTATTCGAGAACAAGTCATTTTCTTGGATTCGTCATTTAGGAATCATGGCATTTCTACTCACACTGAGTATGTAGATACTGCTTTAGCCTTGTACCATACCTTATTAGGTGTGAGGCTATTCCTTGTCTCCGATCATGTTGACCATTTATTTTCTGTTCTAAAGCCGATGTACTTGTCATCTTTGTACCAACTATACAAGAAGTATTTGGCTTTATCGGCGCCACATCTGCATCCATGTTGGTGATAATACTACCGTCACTGTTTTATATTCGCCTGGGAGAGGACTCAATAACTTCCCCGAAGAAAATAGTGGTAAGTACGAAAAGTTTGATTGTGTACAATAGACCTAACTTTTTTACGAGGGGTTGTTTCTTCACAGTGCATTTGTCTGGTAGCGTTTGGAATTGCTTTTACGATCATGAGCCTCATACTGATCATTTCATCGTGGCTGTAATAGTATTTCCCGTCTTTGGGAATGATTCAACCGCTAGATGTCAGGGGTGAATCACATCATGTGCTCACTCGCATTTTGATTTGTGTAACGGATAATTAATGACTAATGAAGAAGTGGAAGCTGCATATCTCTAATCTTATCTTATCATAATTCATCCATAGAAACAAATAAAGTTTACTCACGGCAATAAATGGTTCTTCCCTCAATGTTTTCTGGTGCTTATTTTTCCATTGTTCGCTGAGGGTTCTTCTCTCTTGCCTACGATAGTTTCCTTAATAAACTTTTCTTATTAGGCTCATTACTAAAATTTCCAATACGCTATTCCGCTGTGTATTAGAGTTCTGATTGACACTGGTCGTAATGAAATTGGCAGGTGAGCAATTTATCGACGAATTCCACGAGTAAGTTGTTCCACTCTTACAGGACAGTTACGATTTCTTCGGACCTCGACGGTTCGTCTGAAAATGTAATTAAAACATTATAAATGTCGGGTATATAAATAGATATGTATATAAAAAGTCGGGCTGATGTAGCTAATACTACGAAAAGTAATTTCCACGTTGAGGTTTCAGAAGGAGGGCAAGGTAATAAATGAAACCACGCAGCAGATAGGATGAAAAACACTTTCGTTTCGCTGATTACATGTTTATTTGTATGGTCGTCGTAAAATCGGATGTATGATGATGACACTTTCGATACTTTGCGTCGTATTTATGCACTAATAATAATTGCTTATAATCGAAAATATCCGTTATCACCTGAAGTTAATTCTCTTCTGTGAAAGTTCACCACTTGCTGTAATCAGTTTTTTCTTATCGGCACTTTTTCTATGTCGTACCTCATTGAAAAAAGGAGAGAGACGGGGTAGCATAGTGAGAAAAGAGGATTGGTGTAGTCAGCTCGAGTCTTGCCGCAGTTTCACTTCGATCATTTAAACCTGCAAAACAACAGCCTTACGTCCATGGAGAATAGAGAAGAATATTGCCAATAACAGTTTGAAAGCTTGAGTTTAGCGTAGGCGAGCGTAGAGTACTTCCCACCTTATAGGTTGGAATAACGTAACTTAATATATGATCTATTATACTGCGCCACACATTCTATTGACCGACCATTACGTGTAGTTTCTAGCCGTATCTTATCAATAGCTTATGTTGGCTCCGCACGAAATAATTGGATGTTCTTTCTTAGTTTTTAACTAGTATCAAGTGAATGTGTTGTACAGTTTAGTGAACGTCCCAGTTTACATTTGGCGTGAACGAAGGGAATACTTCCAGTCACCGAAAAGAAAATGCCTTCAACACTGTATAGATCGCTCATCAGAGCTGCAAAATTATTAGCCTATTTATTATTTACAATAAGCTGCGCACACGGCGGTGGCGTCAATTCGCCTTCTTCAGAACTGCGCATATTTTCACGGCAAGATTTTCTACGTACGAATGAGGATATGTCAATTTCAAATGAAATACACGATCGACGAAAGCGACAAACGGATTCAGACCTGGTATGTAATCAAGTAATACTGTAGCGTACCTAAGGTATAATTATTCCATACCTTCAAAAACGATCTCGCTTGAAGTACAACAAGTAAACTGAGAATATTTGATCAGCATTGTTTTTAAATTCACGGTATTCGGTATTTGAGTACTTGTACTTGCGATTTCAAACTCCTACTGGGATGACAACCCAAAATAAGCATAAGCAGAAGACCATGTGACATAATTTTACCTTTGACCTTGCATCGAACCATGAAATAAAGTAATTGGGTTATTTTGTGCAGAGTTACTTGATAAAATATGGATACGTATCCAATGGAGCTTTGAAATCGAACGGCGAAGTTCAAGAGCAACGGAGTTTGAGGAGAGCTGTTCTAGAGCTGCAAAGGTTTACGGGTTTACCTCAAACCGGACAATTTGACGAGGAGACAAGGGCCATGATGCGGAAACCCAGGTGCGCGAACCCTGATCGCGACTCTGTCATGGGAGATTTAGTGCGTAAAAAAAGATTTACAACGGTCGGGTCAAAGTGGAAAAATCTTCGTATTTCGTACTCGTAAGTATCACTGTCAATGTAAATTTATATGCTAGTGTGTCAGAAAAGTTTGCACAGGGTATAGTATTGCTGTAGAACACGGGTATAGTATACTTGTGTCTCTGATTTTGATTCGAAGGTCCAGATAAGTAACTGATGTGTTGTCTTCGTGGTAAAGTTACTAAAGTCCAATATTTTAAAAGACTTCTTCTGGTAATGTTCCCACCACCTAAATTGCGGCATTGTACTGTCCAATAATCACTCATTATACAGTATTAGCAACAGGTTGAATAATTAACATTTTCGTGGTGCAAATTTGATTGCATGTGACTGCAGTTGCCATTATGATATCAGATTTCGTGATGGTCCCTGCTTTTCACGTTTTTCTGCACGGTCTTAAGGAACTGACATATCGGAAGTAATTTTGATGGAAATTGGAGCAAATCGGCCTATGTTGATTTCCCCGTTCGTTTTCTGTTTTGGATACCAACGGAGTATAGCGCCCGCTTACGCGATCATTCCATTCCAGCTTACGGCGTAATTAAGACATTTCGAAAGCATTTTTGTGACCTTATAGTCAACATCAAAGTGAATAAATGCTTCCTGATATGGTTGGCCGATCGTTCATTGAATATAAAGCTTACCTGGAGTTGATTCAAATTCACCCATAGTCTCCTGGGAAATAATTTCAATGCCACTTACGACTTAACCCTCTATCCCAAACAACACACACGTTGTATACGCAGCATGTGTTCGTATCACCGAACTCCCGCATGTACGAATGATGTTGAGTTTACGTTGTATGAATGTATACCTTTGCTCAATGCGCTTCAGAGGTATCATCCGAGGTCGTGGAATCAAGGAGACATTTCTATCTATACGTAAATCTAAAACAACATAGGTCACTATACTAAAAGCAATCCAATGTCACGACCTGAGCTTGGACATATCCTATCCTATAGCACTCTCAACACCGGGTATTTTCATGCACGGCGTTATTACTTCGTATCTGGAAATAAATTATTCAGGCGACAAGTTCAAAATTGTTTAAAATCATGTCGACTGATGTGTTTGTGCAACATCTTGCCATTCGTGGCAAAATAGCAGCTGTGTAAGTCCGAGGGGGTTGCGTTGTTAGCTTGTCTTTTCACCCCTCAACCCTGTAAGCTACTACTGTAATTTTATTTCTGGAAAGTGAGCTATTTAGATGGTAAGCTGGTCCGTATATTAAATGGTCATCGTAATAGCTAGTTGTTTATCCATTTCTGACTGACGTAATAATAATTACATACCATAAAGTACGTTAATAGTTCATTTAATATTCTTGCAACCTATGCTAAATGCTCACTAATATTTATGCCCTTTTCCATTTATTAAACACATTTTCTAGTATTTTAATGGGGTCGAGGCAATATCACTTACGCGCACAGCTTTCTGGATAGGGCGTAATTAAATTCATAATGATTTCGGTTTCGATTATCCCCCAAAGCATAGAGATATTACCCAGAAGTATTTCTGCTGGCGAAAATAGAGCTTAGCCAAATACATTTTGCATCTTTAATTTTCTAGTTACTAATCGATCTTTCGCATTAAATATTCATGCAGGATCAACAATTTCACTCCCAAAATCGGAAAGACGGCAACGCACAATGCAATCGAAGACGCTTTTAGAGTTTGGGCGAGTTACGCTCCTTTGGAATTTCTCAAAGTTACCAAAGATGACAACCCCGACATCGTCATCCTTTTCGCGACGGGAAACCACGACGACAATACTCCTTTCGATGGAGAGGGTGGGTATCTTGCCCACGCATTCTATCCGGGACCGGGAATTGGGGGAGACACCCATTTTGACGCCGAGGAACCGTGGACAGTGAACAAAGGTCCTTATGAAGGTAACAATAACGTTTAGATATTTGATATTTTCGTTGTCGTTTAAGGTAGTTGTAGGTCCTTAGAGCACGAACAGCTTCGTTGCATTACCCCACACTTAAATACAAAATCGATAACTGGGCACAGTGAACAACGTGTACTATGATAAGCATTCCCTATCGACATGACCCTTCTCTTGCCACACGTCAGGAACGAAACTAGTCGTTAGTGTTTATCATCTACCTACTATATCAATAGTAATCATGCCCTCGATCAGATTGCTGTTAGGTATATGGTCTTCAATTATATTCTTAATTTAGTTTACAATAATTATTATACACGCGCTCTCTACCGCTGGCGACATGGCCTTGCTGCAATTGATTCGTTTCCTGTTTGAAATTATTCATCATACCAATCGAACTTGACGTGGAACTACACTTTGCTCTGCAGGAGGAGGAAATCCATTATTAAAACATAGGGAATTTTATTTTGAATCTAATAGCTAATTATTAAACTAAACGCAACTGCTATTAAACGTTCCGATTGGAAGTAAGCAACCAGTACAAATCGACTAGTACTTCCGTATTGGTAACCTGTGACTTGAGAGCGAGTTTTACGGACAATTATTTCCGGTTCGCACATTTTTTTTTTGCGTTTCCGGTTGAGCTCCGGATATTCGTCATGAATCATTGTCGAATTCTTTTCTCCATACACGAAGCAAAATCACGTTTGCTCCCGTGATATGGATGTGTACCCACGACTTCTTGCGCACCAGCTCATACGTATCATGCGAAACGTCAGATGACTTAACATGACATATGTATGTGCTACGTTATATGCTACATGTGACACGTGCACCAGTCATTACAAATTTTCTCAATTGCCTATTGCGTATTATGATGTATCTTGAACAGTTTGGTAAAATAATTTGACGCGATAGGTCGTCTGTCAGGTCATGTATATTATGCGGTATGAGTGTATATAAATGTAATAAATATGTTGGCATTCACTGACCGTTGAACACCTTTAGTCATATTGCTAACTGGTAACATTTAGTCATATTGCTAACTGGTAACAATCGACTGAAATTTACATGTTGTTGCCCACGTCTATTAATAGCCTGTAGAAGACCGAGCATAAATCAGCTGCCATATTTCTGCTACTTTTAACAGGAACTGATGACGTAATAAATCGTCATTAAAAATCACCCATCAACACAATGTTAATATTCCTGACATCGGCGAAATTTGGCATCGATAACCGAATAGTGCGAAATAGTAAATATTGTATATGGACTTGTCGGCGTTAGTCTGAATGGGTTTGTTCGATCGGTGATTTTCAGTCTCGAGTCTTGTAACTTAATGGATATATCAATTGAAGATATAATGTAATCGAGTTATGGTATGCTATTAGATAATTAAATCTCGTCCATTATCTAATTGAAATAAAATTGTTAGCGTTCGAATTATTCGACGAAATTATACCTGCATCCTTAAACGATATTTGAATACTGTATTATTGAGAAACGTGGCTACACAACGCCATTGGTGTCCAAACTGCTAGTTTGGAAAATAAAATATCGACTTTTCAAGCCTGATTCTAGTTTAATTTTGTCGTAAATCGTAATTGCTCCGTTTCTGATCATTTCGTGAAGGATATTTCGTGTATTGGATAGAGCAATCGTTCGTTTTAATTTGATTTTCGACGATAAACTAATTAGGCTAGCTGTATGCTGGAGATAAACGGGAAACTAAAATAATCCGATTTCGAGAGCATATAAACTCAACCATATGGGTAGAAATCCGTATCTAGAGCAAATACACAAACAAATTCTGAAGTGGTTTCATAAGGATACAGAGTACTGTATTAGATCCAAAAAATATCCACCAGTATTATTTCAATGAGACCTCGATCTCCTATCGATTGTAACTTAATTCAATCGAATTAACTCGATGCTCATCCTCTAAGTTTATTAAGTCTGGTTTACAGCATTTTAATATTTTATTTTATTGTCACTACTGTATACATCGCAGTATATAGCGTGCTTGAAAATAACTACTAGTCCTGCGCGGCAGTGTGCAATGTGATCAGGACTCTAGATACCGGTAAAATCGTCGCGACTGTGTAGTCGTCGACTAGAAGACATCGTGTTACAGGAAGGTTATGAAAATTGCCACATCCTGTGTTCCATTAATTGGCTGATTATTTTTGTTAGTTCTGTACTCAGCCAGCGGAGAATAATATTGAGTCCTTTCATCTCGTCGATTCCCTCGGTAATAAAATCTGAATGAACTAGTTCGCCTCGATGAAAATTTTATTGGTTCTTACTCAGCGATAAAAACGAATCTGAAAAAAGTTAATGAATACCACAACGATAGCTGGTTGTTCTAGATGGCAGAGTTGTGATTAAACGTTACATTTTACGACTTCCTCATGTGAGAAATCAATCTTTAATGTAAAGGTGACCTCCGGTTAATGCAGATGCACGACAAACGGTATTTAAA
The DNA here is from genome assembly GCA_013436065.1 of Halocynthia aurantium. Classification (NCBI taxonomy): domain Eukaryota; kingdom Metazoa; phylum Chordata; class Ascidiacea; order Stolidobranchia; family Pyuridae; genus Halocynthia; species Halocynthia aurantium. Next base: position 121,573 of record QXVX01008560.1, on the reverse strand, counting down.
AAAATAAACGACTGAAAATAAGAAGGTATTTTTAAGTAAAAATATATGTACCACAGTTTAACCTATCTTTGTTGCCAATGGGTACATCCCCTCACCTTGTAGTGACGTCATTCCTCGCAGTGTGTGCACTTAGTCGATCCATGCTAATGTTATCTCGTGTGTATGAATAGATATACGAATGTAACATATAACATGAATGCCACCAGACGATGCAAACCGTGTATCCGTTAATTGAATTCTCTTCGACGCCATGACGCATGATATAAAAGTCGCCGTTGGATTAAAAATATCTCTTTTACATATACATTTAATTCGACTGAATCTCATGTAAACAGTCGTAGGGTACTCCGAGGAAAGATTGGCACCAGCGTCATTGTTCGTTCCGGGCCCTTTGCTTATATATAGCATATTAGAACGTACTTGCTTCAAGGAAAATATAGCATACCATAGGAAACAATACATATGGGAATGGAAATGGTCTAGCCCCTGTTGTACGTAACGAGAGTTGGCATTTAGTGAATACTTTAACGAATCGAACCAAGCTGCCATATGTACACGAGGGAATATACAATATGTGGACGAACAGCAGTCATTGCTACGCAGCATTAGTGTTACATATTTCAGTAGCGGACGTAACTGTAACGGAAACTACCGAAACCTTGACCACATGACGTGAGACGTAGTAAGCTATGTCTGAATTCGCATTTCGTTCGAGCTGTTTACGACGGTATTTTAATGTACCATGCTATGATTCTAATGATGTTTTTGTTTATCAAACAGTTGCAACACCTCATGTTTTCTGCTGAGGTATTCAGACGAGATCGAATATTTGACTATTTAGTGATGCGCGCGCATAAACCTGCCTTTTAATCTAATTCTCATCATGGCTTTGACACGTAGCATGAATTATTAACGAAGTAGAAGTGCATTTGCAGCAGAAGAATTGGATCCCAGCAAGGTTCCGTTGTGATCGCCGTAACATTGGATTTGTTATTCCCAGACAGCCTTTGAGTAGAACGAATTCTATTTATGTAAACCCGCCTGTTCACAACGCATTCTGGGGCATCCTGGATTTTGTCAATTACCCTTCGATCAAATATCTGTCACCGAATGACGAAGATTGTGATATAAAGTAGGGTAAAGTGTCTTTATTGTGTTGGGAAATGGGGTCTCGAAAGGATCCTCACTTCCGCCCATATCTGCCATTAGAAAGTCTGTAAATTGTCCTAACAGAGACTTATCAGAATCTCTTGATAACATTGTCGGTACATTTCTGATATCCAGAATGTTGGAGCCAGTCTGTCCAACTGGACTGACATTTTGAAACATGGAGCTCGTAGCTTTGTTTCTGGCGGTTCCATATAGCCGTACTCATTCTTAGCCTAACCATATGTCTAAGAGTAAGAGTTATCAATACTTTATTTATGTTTTGAAATTCAGGAAACGATTTGTTTCTGGTTGCTGTGCACGAACTGGGTCATGCCCTCGGTCTTGGTCATTCGCCCGATACCAAGGCAATAATGGCACCTGTATACAAATACCATGACACCACTAATTTCCAACTTCCGCAAGATGACATTGATGGCATTCAAATGCTATACGGTAAGCATGCCCAATTAATTCCCATATTAAACGTTTATAGGAGACTAGCAGTCTGGTTTTCCAGCCAAATGTCAATTCTTTTAGAAACTTAGCTGTATAATGAATTTACATGTGGTGATTGAAAGTTAAACTCATAGGGGCTAAAACATTCTTAAAATTAGCCGATTCCCTTCTCCAGTTTCAGTCTATATAATTCTCTCCTCTTCCGTCAAGGCGTAGCACATCGTCGTCCTGATATTCCCATTCGTCCAACAAGTACAACTACAAAGGCTCCAACCACAACGACGACATCAGCGACAAGAAAAACTAGCAAGTCGACAACGACCCGAACAAGAAAACCATATCGGCCATACACAAGGTTGGTTTGTAATTTGTTAGAAAGCATCTGTTCCATGTTTGTATTTACCCGTGCAGTATTCTGTGTATTGATAAAACAACCGAAATCGTACGTCAACATAGTAAAAGTGTTATTTATTCAGTCCTTGTAATATTTAGCTATAAAAGCCTAATGTTGAACCAGGTCTTGGCATTGTGCATAATTGAGTACGGAATACCTACACAGCATCGAGCTTTAAATTATTTATTAACTCCGAACAACAGACACAACGCAGTGTGTGTCATAGCAAGACCATGAATGAGGGAATGCAGCTTAATGCGTGTTCCGTCCCGACGAGCTTCAGAAATGAGCTGAAGTTCCATATTGATTTTCCAGTGATAAAAATCTAATGGTAAACTAAAACTGCTTGATGAAAATCGAAAATGTGTTGGATAGTGACAGAATACAAGACAGTACTGGCAGCTCTTTGCGGTCATCGAAGATTCACGATGATACATTGGTTCTTATCGAGTTTACAATCTAGATGATTTCCCTTTTTTACGTTACATTGTCCATTCAGATATTGATCAGTTATGAACATGGGTAGTGTATTTGATGTAGAAGGAATAACAAAGTTTAAATAAAACTGCATCTAGGCACCTATCAATAAACAGTATAAAGAAAAAAATTACAAAATCATTACAAGTAGGGTAATATTTGAAAATTTATAAATTTATTTATATGTATATATATATCGCTCTATTCATCGATGCCTGTTTTTCTTTATAGATTTCCGCCCAATCTCATAATATTTATGCTTTGAATAGACCGAATTTCCACTGCGCTAACGTAAGTGTGGTCGCCATAATACCGGCGATAGCGTTGAACCTCAAATGCCAAAATAATTTTCAAAGACTGCATTTAAATCTGTTGAGTTGGGAGATATATATATGTATACATGTAGTAGTGTACTCTGCAGGCAATTTGCTTATCCTTCCTACTAAAATGGAAATGATACGAACTATAAAGGCTGATATTGTCTACTGACTTGATGGCTCCAAATAGAGCGTTGTACGATGTACTTAATTGTATGATTAAACTTAATACGTTGTAAGTATACATAAGTTATCAGTTTCTCATTTTGTTTTTCAGAGCACCAACGGAGCAAACTCTGAGTACGCAATTACCTACGACTCCACCGCCTCCAGATGTGTGCAATCTTCCCAAATACGACGCCGTTGCATTCCTGCGGAACGAACTTTATGTTTTCAGGTAGCTAAAATATATGTCTATTTTTGGTGTGCCTTGTTACCTTGTTACCTTGTTACCTTGTTATGAAAAGCCTTATTGGAATGCTAAGTCGATGTTTGTACTGGCATAAACCAGACTGAGTCGGAGACGTAACGCTGAATAATGCGTGAGGCGCCTTTGAATTTAACTAAACTGAATAAATCCATTTTTTTTTGCACCATACGCCGTTGGCAAATGTAACCTTATCCCAGTGCGATTGAACCTGTTACCTAAAAGTAAGAAATTTCAAAATTCAAAATTCAATTATGTGTTTAGTTCAAAATATCTTTGGAGAAAGGGCCCAAAGGACAAAAGCCCTCGTGGTCCTTTCCCGATCGTCAGTTTTTGGTCACGACTGAGTTCTGGTGTGGATGCTGCTTTTGAAAAACCCGCGACAGGGATCATCGTATTAATAAAAGGTTCGTCTATTTTTAAGATTGTTCGTTGAGTAATTGAAATCAAACTATTCATTACTGGATATATATCACAGAAAAATAAGAAGTTATTATAAGCTATCATCTCCTAATGGTAGATTATTCTCGATTTAGGAAGTTACTATTACGAATTTAACGGAATGGAATTGGAACGCGGCTTTCCGAAGCATGTACGGAGTATGGGTATAAACGGAGCCGATTTCGATGCCGCTATTTGGTGGGAAAGAAACGGGAGAATATATTTCTTCAAAGGTGAGTGATATTTTACAGTATATTAGTTCATTTTATGATAAAGGAGTCGGGAAATTGACTGTAGGTGACGAGAGGTTATGAATCACTGCTCCTAGTGTCTGGCATTCTGCCTCTAGTTCTTTTGCAAAGTTTTAACTAGTTCGAAAAAGGGAGTTAGTCATCGGTCCTTATCAAAATGACATGCTTTATCTAAACAATATCGATGAATGAAACACTCTAGATTCAACTTAAATTTATGACCAATGACGTGAGTAAGTCCGAAGAAATTTTCAATACAATGGTAGCTATTGTTGATGTCGCACAGTTATGGTCGGCAGATGAAAGAATACAATTTATTTAATAGCAACACTTCGGGTAAATGAAACCATATTATTTGCCAATTATTTATCGCACAGACTGTTAGTAAATGCTTGTACAATATAGTCTGAAATTCTGTTATACGAATGCTTGCTGTGAATACGATGTATGAACCCAAATGATGACGCAATTGAGTGCTTGAGTGTTACGCTTGACTGCAGTATTCGGACTATGGTATTAACTCTTATTGTGAGGAGGTTTTTGGGGGGACTACTGTATATTCAGTACTTCTGATGTGATTGTTCCCTACTGCGAGAGATTGGCATTGTAAATAGAGGTAACTGCATTCACGATTTTCAGTATCAGCAAGTTATCGCATTACTACCTCTCAGATATCGGTATATATGAATTGCAAAACGTTTTACATCGTGACCCCTCGTTAACCAACACGTTTTAGCACATGGTCGGACGATGACAAAGCTCACTATTAACAGCTGATGTGTTTTTGATTGTATGCTTTATACAATAATGCAAACTAGGGCTGATTTGACTTACAAACAATTCGGCAAATTTCGAGCGGATGAAGCTCGACTTTCGGTACTTATAAACTACTATGGGTGTCATAGGTCAAAAGCTGAGTCTAGCACACAGATTTTTACTGGCTTGTGTGTTGCTGACAGAGTTGTTAGTAAAGTGATGATAAATATTAAAAGTTGGATTTCGTATTTAATTTATACTGTCTTTTATTACGATCGTTGTTGAGTCACTGTCTGTCGTTGAATGTTTCGTTCTCTTGGGGATCATGGTATTTGGTTATTATCCACGATAGTTTGATGACAGTGTCTAGGGTATAGTATTGTTTTACTGTCACTCAAGTAATTAGTGTGGATATCTCCTCCATCATCGTTACATTACACCCGGATCAGAATCACGATCACCCCCCTTTAACCCTTTTCTACGATTATCGTCGTTGGGGTACAGATTACTTGTGCTGTTCTTCCTTTAGCAGAGAACATGTTCGTTATTGCGTTAGGTGCCGAGAGAGCCATAAGGATAATCAGATCTTGGTCACATTAGTTTTTTATCTAATTGACGACTAATTAAATCATCTGAAGTCATTATTACCTCGTCTAATGGGCACTGCATGACTTTATTAAGCACAATAAAGTGCTGCTGTGTTCCCTACCCTCTCCTCTTGTATGAATTTTAATATATCATCGGTTTCATTGATTGACTTTCTGATGATCCTTTGTTTTATCAAAGTTTCGATTGGATTCGTACGTGGTGACCGAAACAGGAAGTACACGTTTTGCATAAACCTACCTAAAGCCTTGTTAAAACGAGGAATAGCTACAGACGAGTAAATTGGAGTTGTCTGGTCGTAATGTTTATTTATTTGCGCCCGGATGTTTACCTTACTTGAATGAATTATATTTAGTAAGTAAATTGCGTTATATAAAACAGGAGCCGTGTTTTATCGTGTAAGTCTGATGACTTAATCAAATAGCATACGTAATCAGCACACGTTTCCTTAAACTTCCGAAAATTAGCTCGACCTCGCATATTACTCGCCCGGTCAATGCACAATAATAATAAACACTATTTCATTATAAATTTAAATTTATTTCTAAATTACTTCGAAGGAAATCAAATCACGTTCTGTACCAAGCGAAAAAATTCTGACTGGTCGTTACGTCAGATTGTTTAACCACGTGTCGGTAATGTCATCCCCTTTCTCAAGTTACGTTAGCAGCGATTTAGAACTTTAATTGAATGCGCGTTACTTTAAATGGCAATCGACGTCTATGTAATTCAGCGTAATTATGCTAATTTTTCACCCACCGGTTCAATTGACCTGGTAAACACCTTCAATTACCAGCCAGTGTGACTTAAGTGCTTATTACGTTATTTAATTGTTTTCGTCTGGTCAGCATTTCGTTGCCAAATATGGAGCATTAGGTACGCCAGGCGACATCACATGCTGGTTATTCCCAGCAGAAAAACGATTCGATTGTTGTACAAGAATTTGCTGAATTTGCAAACAATGAAGGATGCTGCGGACTGCTGACACTAAACAGCAATATCGTAATTTTGAGTAAATGTTAGTCCAAGAGGTCATGACTCTGACCAGGTTCAGTTTTATTAATTTCGATGAACGACGTGACTCTAAATTGTTTTTATAAATCTTGCAACTCGACTCGAGACTCATTATCGACAACATTAATGCAGATTACTTATTGTATTAGTCTTCAGCCTACCTGTTAACGCTAATGTCACAAAAAAAATTGGTATGACTCATATAGATAATGGATTTGTCGCTTCTATAAAGTAGCTCCAGGATTTGCGGTTGCATTCCGCTGAAGAATTTTACTATCTTTTTCGATCTTACTCTCTATCCGCAATTTCAGCTCCCTATGACGTGCTCTGTTTGAATCCAATCTTCTTTGCTTCGTATTGAGTCGAAGATATTTTCCCACGACCTTTGATAAGTAATTATGTGTATGGAAACTGTATTACCCGACTTACTAAGTAGTCTGTGAAACAGCTATATGCTCGGTTGGCCTTTGTTTATACTCGATGTGTTTAGCGTTATTGTAGCGATCAATAACACATGAGGTTTACCGAACTTATATGGTCACTGTTCGATACTCCGGGAAAGTCCATTTTCAGTTTTCAAAACTAGTTCGGAAACCGAAATTGATTTTCCACTGTAGCTAGTTCGTTCAGAACCCCAACAAGAAGAAAAATGACCCCGCGCGATTACCTTGTCTGGATTTGGGCACCGTCATTATCAGCTTATCTTAAATATTCTTTTATCGACTAGTAATCCGATATCCCTTTTACGTGTTATTTGATAACCCGAAGTGAAGTAACTTTGCTGGAAACCGTCTAAAAGTAGATTTTACGGGGCCTGGGTGCTGATGATCTTATTGACACATTATCACCTCCTGGCTCGCCGAAAATTGGATAGCATTGACCGCAGCCAGTGTGTGTTACGGCATTGGTTTATTTATTATTGGAAATGTAGAATAGGTGAAAAGTAGGGCGATATATTTTGCGCTATGGACCTTATAGAATTGAGCATAAGAATGCAACTCCGTATCTCGATTCATCAAACTATAATATATATAATTTATTTGCAGACGATAAGTACTGGCGAATACACAAGTATGCTGCGGAGAAAGATTATCCTAAAGATATAGGCGTGTGGACAGGTATTCCAAGTAGTCTAGATGCAGCCTTCACTGGAGTCGGAGACGACGGTAAGAATTATTTCTCAACAGGAAGGAGATACTCTCCAAAGCCTGCTATATATTATTCAAGTGTTTGGACATCAGCCCAAGGTGTCTAATTAGAACTTTGTTTAAAAGAGAATTTTTCTTTCAAGGTCTCAACCACACGTATTTTGTGAAAGGCACACAATATTGGACGTTCCACAATCGCAAAGTGGAAGCTGTTGGTGAACCTGGAAACTTTGCTGCTGACTGGCTAGGTTGTCCTGCCATCACTTCGTCGTTGCCTCGACCGCCAAACACTGGCGTTTCCGTCCCTGCCGTCGCCGCAGTTTCAGTAGTGATAGTGATGTTACTCTTGGGACTTACATTTTATATCGTTTATCAAAAGAAACAAGGGTTTAAATATCCACCTACGGAAGCGGGGGTTGTAGCGTCCCCTTACAGAGCGGGATATAAAACTCACCACACAATGGAGGATAGCGATGTTCATGGGCGGCGTTTGTGGGTGAAGACGTTTCATCACGGCTGGAACAATCTGAAATTTTCATTTCAGCAAAGGGTGTGATTTTTAACACAGACACTATACCAGAATACTACTATGTAGAACAAATGCATTTTTCTGTATCCGAAACGTCCGTAGACAGAATGAAGCTCGTCTGTTCGCGCTTGTGTCGTGCAGTGTCGTTTCTTCAAGTTTACTGATTTGCTTGCTTACAGAAAATGACCAAACTATTGAAGGAAGAGATTATTGTGCAAAGCATGCTAGGAACATTAATTACAATATCGCAGTATTAGCATTCTTCAATCTTTTATACTACATTATCTTGCACTACAACGTACTGCTTTTTCAAACTACCGTATTAATCAATGCATATCACACACGGTAGGTTTATTATTGAAACTATACTATTCCTGACATAACGTTCTTTCAATTCTTTGGTTTAAAACCGTTCCATCAAGAATGATATCATGCAATCTTTTTAATATACAGTATACCAACCAATGTTACTCTTTTACAATTTTCCTCGATAGTTATCAACCTCAGATTTAATAAACAAGACCCAAAATACTTCAAGTCATTTTAATTTTAGCCTGCTATAATATTCACAGTGGTTATAATATTTTAATGGTTTCACTTACTGTTTTTATCGTATATTTATTTACGATCGTAGCAAAATAGATACCTATTTCCTGACGTGTTTAGTAGGTCCTCAACATTTTAAAACTTGCATTCCATTGTCAGTCTTTACTACCATTCGTCACTGAGGTAATCATGTTTCCGAAATGTATTTGCAAGAGTTTTGCGCTCACTGTATCAATGACAAGATCATGCATCGTCGAACAAGTTTTAAAAACCCTGTCTTTCTATTTCTAGTGTCAATTTCATTATTTATTTTCTATTGGAGCCATTTTAGTTCTAGTGATCTTCGTCCATGAGCTATCTGCTGAGATTTCAATATTTTCTTTATTTGACTTCATGTTATTGGCTTCTCATCATTATACCGCCATTCGTTCATCTGTTTTCTTCTTAGACTGACAATAAAATGACATATCTTTTAAAACAACCGGTAACTAGAAATGACAGACAGACAATATCAATTAAATTGGAGTTTAATAATGCTAATAAGTAGTAAGTAGTAATTAATACACTGATTACAGATAACATATATGGCCTCTGGAATCTTGGAAGTAGGAAAAAGGACTTTCTTCCTTGTACTGTACCGGTAATAGCGTTCAGGAGGTTCTGCGAGATATTGCTAGCAAGCCATAAGGAATCACAACTCTGCACTGGGTGAATTAGTTCGGGAGTAACCGCTAGACGACGCTGGTAAGCCGTAAGAAATCACAACTCTGCACTGGGTGAATTTGGTCGGAGTTACCGCTAGACGACGCTGACAAGCCGTGAGACATCCCATATCTCTACCATTACCAGCTACCGTAGTACTGCATTGCACAATAGGTTGTAGTAGCCGTCGTTTCGACTGTGTCAGTTTCAGGAACCTAATAACTTAAGTAAATAAGCTCTATAGATTAATTTTAGAGCGTAGTTGACAAGTTAGTAAGTGTTTCGTGAGAGTTTTTTTGATATTTCATCCGTGTTGCGTTTACATCGTTTTAAAATCTTTAAAATCATGGTTCTATGTTATAAGTTCAGATTCCTGAGAAGTAGATGCAATCAAGTTAACTTGGAGTGAAGTTTGACCCCGGTTACGTAGGTCAATCCCCCTCAACTTGTATATGCGAATCTTGAACCTGTTATTCTCCATAGGTGAAGTTGTTATCGGCTCATTACGTTTTTCTTTTACCCCGCAAGTTCAATTAGCTCTGTTGATTTTTTAACTTGCATTACGTTTTTCTTTTACCCCGCACGTTCAATTAGCTCTGTTGATTTTTTAACTTGTAGCATTGTGTACTAGTTAGCTATTGCACTCCCTTCGATCAGCAGGTTATGTAGGATATGTTAGCTAAGCTTAGGTTAGGTTTGGGTAACGGTTAATCAAACCTAATGATAACCTTCACGCTGACCCAATCTTACCTAACCAAACTTGAACGGAGTTTTGGAGGGACAGCACTGCAGTGCACTGCAGTCCAGCACTACTAATTTAGTACCTAACATTGCTCAACAACAGGCTTTGTATATATTAAAATTGCAACGGTTCAGTTTTTCTGATTGTTCAAATATCTAAGAGCACATTTTAAATATATAGATATTGAAATATAAAATACTCTTCTTACGACCTATCTCCATGAAATATATTTCATTTCATTGAGATTGATATCACTGTATCAAAATTAACATGTTCAAAGTGTCAGGATTGCTCATTAGTCATGTCAATCAGTCCGTGAAAAGATTAGGTCTTGTGCCATCCGTTCTGTTCATTCCAAATATTTGACAAGGCATTGAGCTGTCGGTTATCTCAAGCAGATAAGCATTCACTGCTGCCGGTTATCGTATATTTCATGCTATCTTGCATTTGTATATGTAGCGTAATCGTAGGTGGGTAAGGTGCAGCTAGCATCACATGAACTTTCCCAAGTTTCTTTATGAAACAATGAGAACCATTCTTTGCTTATCGTTACTCCCGAGCTATTTTTTTTTGCAAATATTGACTCAAGTCACCCGAGTGGTTTTTGTATTATTTGTGTTCGCGTCACTCGGTATATTTTGTTCCTGTATCAAACAATGAGTTCGATTGAGAACAGCGAAAATTCGAAAGGAATTTAAAAGTTATAACTGATAAAAATTATGTTCATTGGTACGTAATTGGTACCAGCGACTAACGTTTCAGAGGTTTGTACTGCTCAAATATTTGCGCCTCCAAATATAGATAGATTGTGTAATTTGATTTGATAAAATCGATAAAGATTTATGACCACCTACTTCTATATCTCGAAATTTGATTGCCTATGCAAACAAACGTTCTCTTGATGCGTGCTAGTTCTTCATTCAAAACTTGGTAGCGAAATCATCGCGCAGTGTGCAAACCTCGAAATACAGTTATTCTTATCAAGATGAAGTGAGCAGATATGCCATGTCTTATTCTATTTAAAAACTTAAAATGTTTGAATATGGTTAGGCTGCATAAATCAGTCTGGTATACAAACTTACCAACAGATTCCATTAAAGTTTGATCTCTTTGTATTCCTGTACAGGAATTTTGATATAGATTACGTGTATACAAATACATAGCGAACTGCCTGGAGGAATATAACGTGATTGTTATGAATTGTGTTAATGCTAAGCAGGAAAGACCTCTTCATACACCGACTAACAAAGGTAAGATTCAATATTATTTTGGCTCATTGAATGTGTTACCGGTGTCAGCAAAGAATTTGTTGCTCTTTTCAGAAGATGACGTCGATCTAGATACGTTATTGAATCAATACGAAGATGAAGGGTGCGAAGACCATCAACAGTTGGAAATATTTAACCACAGTGGAAATTCTGGTGAGTTAAGATGTCTTTGACTCCATTAAGCCCATCACGGTATTGAAGTGAATTATCTCGGAGATGAAGTATACTTGCACTTGACATTGGGGTCGTGTTTGAAGAGTGCAAGGAGGTCGAGTTAAATCACAGGAGCGGAAAATCCCATGTTGCAATCGGTATGCAACTGAAGGCGATGACCGTGAAAACTGTTTTAATGCTAAATAGCCTGTGGCATAGTATTTTTACAACAACAACATTCTATTATAGTTTGATTCATGGAGAATTTTTTGTTTGTGTTTTGACTCCTGAGCTGTTGTAGACAAATAACTATCTAAACCAACATCTTTTTCATTTTCCGCAATTAATTTATAAGTATATGTATCGCAGACGATTCCACAACGAGCCTTGAGAGTGGAACGACGCACAGCATATCCAATGGTAAAGCGGTCTCGAACGGGAAAGGATTTCTAAAGTCCCTGCCCATGGCTATTCTACATCGCAGGTGTTTTGTCATGTTTCTACTTTGACAATATGTAATTCGATTGACTCTGAGAATAGCACAGAGAGATGCTCTGATTAAGTACAATTGCTATTAATACTTCAGCTTGAGCCGTTTTGTGTGGTCATTGGTGAATTCCAGAATTAGGTTTGTCTCCGCAGGATTAACAGATGATCGACTGACATGATATGCAAACCTCAGAGCAAGACTTGTTATTGATAAAAGGGGAATAATTCTTGGAGTTTATTTCAATCCTGTTTATTTTAGTCCTTCATTGAATCCCATAGGCAGTATCTTAGTTGTTGCTGTGCTCTCTATTTTATTCATTTTGAATTTTATTCCTGAAGGAAATTTTTTGGTTCCCAATCCGACCTAACGTCACAGCATCGTTCTTCGTCACCGGCAGTTCCTTTTCAGTATTCGTCCTCGATTCCACAAGTAGTACACAATGGTTCCTTAAAGCAGAGAAAGGTAACGTATATAATAAGTAATTATCATATTTATTAGTTTGTTTCATTATTTTATTTTATTTATTGAATATCTAAATGTTCTTTGTGACAATGTATGAGCCCCATATGTTTTTCACAGCTTATAGAAGCAGTACTGTATGTAAATATTTTGTTTCGCAGCACTGTTTTTGTGTTTATCAAAATTTCATAATTCTAATTGCGTCAATGACTGTTCTCTCCCCGTGTCTGACGACATAGTCACTTTTTTTCTACGCTTGTTAGTCGTTAAGGAAACAGCCATGTTACCAGCCATGATAGGTGACTTTAGAGCATAGTAATTTGATTTATTTATTTCATCATGTTCTTTTTGATGACATGATCTTAGTCCACTCCAGGATTTTGTTCTCAAAGACTAAGTCTCGACCAGACCCGCAGAGAATTGTGTTATCTGTTGCTTCGTTGAATCTGTTATTTGACTCCATACAGTTGTAAATTTTGTTATGGATTTTAAGTAGAATACAAGCACTGTTGTGTTGAAATCTGTCAACCACAAGCATTCACTCAAAAGCTTTTCTCCTACGTTACGGTAAACCCGATGACTAACGGCTTTCTGTCGTCGACTAATCTCGTTATTTATACTTACAACGAACTCGGATATCGACTTACTCGGGCAATCTTTTAAATCGTTCGGCAAATAAACACCGCTGCTAGCATGGTAGTAGTTGGTTGGGCAATTAGTGAAGGATGATATCGTCTTGTTAATCACATTTCTGTGTTCACATTGCATACACTTTGCCTTGTTTGAATAGTGCTGTCGGTACATGAGCATAATCAAAGATATCTTGTACTCATTGTAAAGTATTTGCTAAGCTCGAACTAACGGTGTGCTGCGACATGTGTGAGTGGAACCAGATATTTCTTCCTTTGTAAAACGTGATCGATCGATCATCTGTTACTCGAACCATTGGGCGTTTTCTGGGTGTATTTTTCTTCCGAGTTTGCACTCTTGTACAGATGAGTATATCACCATGTACCTCTTAACTGAAATCCTCGTAGTAAAGTACAAATTGGTGACGTCAATGTGACGTGTATTATCTTTTGTGTTAAGTGTACATCATGATATTTTAACATTGGGTTTATTGTTTTACTCATCTCATTATCTTTTGTGGTTTCTCCTCTATGATTACTTCGTCAAAATTTCTTTGGAAAAGCACTTCTACACTCCTTGTGGTTCGAACTTAAATGCCCTCCGTTTATTCCGAATACCCACTCGAGAATACATTGCATAATTGCTAACAATAATTTGGGAGATTTTACCCAAGTATATAAGGTATTTGATGAAACTCCTCATGATGAAAGAACTTTGCAAGATAATAATTTCTTTAATTACATATTCCTGCCACTAGCATCGGTGGCACATTACGATCACATTTACCGCAGATGCTACAGTGATCTGCATAGCAATTAAAATTCTGAACAATTGTATGCAACGCCCTCTCCACCAATACTATTGTTGGCTTTTGATACTGTTACCAAATAGATTTCAAGTGTCACATACTTAAGTGTAGTTGTATGGAGTAATATTTATTGATTTTCGCTCCAGACCAAAGTTACGGAGCATATATCCTTCACTCTTCGAGGAGGACAACTATTAAAATCGATTTGCCTGAAAGCCTATTTGTAGGTGGTCGTAAACCACTGTTTGTTTAGGCACAGGGCTATGTTGGTCGTCTCACGTATTACACACCATCGCTCCTCATAGTGCTCAAAATGTTTCATGAACACTTACACATGCAATGATGCTTTGTAAACTTAACTCTCGCATAACTAAATCTTAACCACAATGCTCTACCTTTTGTACTACAGTCTCCACTTACAGAACGAGCAAATCACACCAAAAGCAACGGTTCAACGCAGGTTTGAATTTTTTTGATGATATAGCAAATCCGTGCCAGATTTTTCCTTAGAATTGTACTAATGATACCACTACTGACTGGGACACAGACAATGTAGTAGGAAATTTTTATGTGAGAAAATAATTTATTCTGTGGAAAATGTCTATGGGAAAATTCCTGATGTAAAAAATAGTTCATGAGAAATGAATTACGTAAGAAATTGTCATGGTGAGAGCATGTCGACATTCCCATCGACTCCTCTAATTGTAATTAAAATAATTATATAATACCGACATTGAGTAAAAGCATGCAAGGCATTACATGACTGCCGGTGTGATTCATTCTATCCTGTTGAAGTTTGAATGCAAAGGCTATGGCTATACCATTGCTACTTATTCAAAATGTTTACGGAATCAGATAAGAGCATGGAATAGCATTGAACACATTATTGGTATACGCATATGTGTTGTGGTAAACATTATTAAACCACATGAAATGGATGACAGTACTGAAATATGTATTCTAGTACTGAAAGTTAACCTTGTTAAAATTTTAGTGTGTACTAAATATATGTTTCTCCTTCTTTCAGGTTATATCATGGACAGTTTGGGTGACCGACAGCAGAGAATCTCGAGACATCGAGCTTCCATATGACGGAACTTGTAGTCTTTTGTTACATACATTACTATTAAATCTCCAGAGACCGCCGGACTTGACTGGCTGGGTTATATTTTTACAGAAAAGCGAAATTTTGTTGGGTTAGTACTCGATCGATTTCTTATTGCCTTTGAATTCCTGGATAACGAACCGAGCCAAATTACAATGATGATGCAGCATTTGTTGCATTGCTAATGCAACAAATATTTCCACTATCTTCAACAATCATTGCATCATTCATTTCATAAGAACATGCACGACATGATAAAAGGAGGCTGTAATACATTTATTCCATTATGTTGTATATAAATACCAAACAATACTGGACTGAACGGCCAAGTTTTATTTTGACTATGAGAGGGCGGGTGACTAACAACAGCTTCTTGAATGAGTTAATTTTGCGGTGACTAACTATCATTAGTATATATATATAAATTGAATGGCAGTTTCGAACCAATTCCTTTGCTCATTTTATGTAGGATTATTATGTCGAAATTATTAATCGAAGTGTTTCATATTATGAGACCACCATCTACTTCCCTTTTCATTCGAGCGAAGCTATCAAAAAGGGAAGCAGGAAACGTATGTCCTGTTCGGAAGCTTCTCAAGCTATTGAAACTAACATTATGCAACTTCCCGCCCGTTATTTCAGAACGAATTATCGAAGATCATGAGGTTTTGGTCAACATCAGAGACGATTGGGCTTCGGAATCCATAAACAGACTGTGCTTGAATAGATCTCTTACTAAATTCGAAATACTTCAAAATCCTGAGGTTAGACGGTTTTCTATATAACTGGGTTCTTCCCACAACCGAAAAATTCCCTGAAAGACATTGCACCACTTGGAAATTGATACTTGCTGTGAGTCCTGTGAAAGCAGACGACTACCAAAAATGTGACTGGAGGGAATTTGCTTATCGAGGCTTTGGTCTAGCGCAGCGTTTGTGGTTACTTAAGGATTCAGAATCGAATTAACATCATGTAAATAAGTTGAGCTGCACGAATAGCCGTAGGTTGTTTATCGAACTAATATAATCGAATTAAACGTGTTCCAATGTCATAAACTAAAAACTAGAATACTTATAAATATATTCAGTAGAATTTATGCTTGTATATTGTGCTACAAATGATTTTAATGATACAATCACTTATATGGTAAACTACTGTTTATTGATCAGTTTTCTCTGCTATTTCTCAGCTGTGCTTGCCACGTGGAATGCTTAAAATGCCATCGCAACCATCTCTGATCGTAGAAAATGCCGAAAGCAAAAAACACAGAATGCAAGTGAGTACGCTGCTTATTCCTTTTTCAAGCGCTGTGGGCAGATTTTTAATTTGAAAACGTTATCTGCCATGTTCGACCGCATTTTAGCTGATGCAGTGGTATCGTAACGATCTGGAACCGTTCCAGAACATTCTTACCAGCTTTCTGGAAGCTTATGGACTAGCTCATGACCGTGGCTGATAAAATATTTATATAATAGCATTCTGTGCAAGATCAGATTACAAAAACGACATGGAAATAAATTATTTGGCAATGTAGATGTGATTTTCCAATACTCCTCGTGTCGGTCTAGAATTCAGATTATTTTTAGAACATCCTCACAAAAACGGCACCAGAGTTTTCAGGATGGCTTCACGTTCGGGAAAGCGGCGCCCGCTACTGGAAGAAGATGTTTTGCGTCTTGAGAAATTCAGGCCTCTATTGTAGCAGCAAGAATGAAAGCAAGGTAAATTATTTTCTTTATCTAGTAAGGCCTTTTTTTTTTTGCTGTCAAATCAGATGGTAATAACTCTCAATACATGCGTCTGTTTTAACCCGTCTACCATCTGTAGGAACCAAGACATTTACAGTGTTTTGCTGATGTACTGTCTTCACATGTGTGGACACCATTACAAAATAGGAAATCCGACTCTATGCCATTTTGTTTTTGTCTCAAGGTTAGCAGATGGTTAACATTTTGACTTTACACTTATCTCATTCGTGTTTTGTCTTCACTTTCAAACGTTTTCTTGTTTCAGGGTAAAAATTCTCCTGAAATTAAGTGGTTCAGTGCTGAGAAGCAACTAGAACAGAGAGCCTGGATAGATGCACTGCGACTGATAATTGTAATTTTTTTGTTACCTCATTTCTTACATGTTACAATTCCCGCGTGTTTTCTACATAGTTTCATGTGCGTACAGTTTTAGACNGTTTTCTACATAGTTTCACATGCGTACAGTATTAGACAAAGCATAACTATTGGAATGCTTAATATGTAATTATGTTTCTATATACCAAATCGTAACGCTGTGCAATTCATTACTTCAGAACGGTAACAGCTTCTATGAATCGTATATAAACGCCAGGAGGAGAGGGACGACTGTTTTTTCTCGGTTAAAATCGGCAGCAAATGTAAGTATTTCTGGTATTTCTTTAAAGGCAATGTTTGTAACGGCAACGCCGGGGTCTCTGCACCAATGATGATGACCTTCAATGGAGTTTTAGTGACCTCTTAGGTCCCTCATCATCTCATCAGTCACTATAGGAATACCATCTCAATATAAGTTCCCAAACACCACCCATGGATTTTTTTTCCTAATAAATTGTTTCAATTTTCAGTTAAGTTCGTCCGAAAACAATCTGGTTGCCATGGACTTCAGCGGTCAGCAGGGAAGAATAATCAGTGATCCGAGCGAAGTTGCCATGATAGAGCTTGAACATCAGAATTCTTGGAGAAGGAAGTTTATAAGATCTCATAACAATGCCGGTTCTTACCACGGAGGTAAATTGTAACTGATTTATGGTGGGTATATGGATGATGTATCAGTGATACGGAGAAAAGCTCAGTAGCCTGTCGAGGGGAACAGCTACTGTATAAAATTTTACTTGGAAGATTTCTCATAGAAAAAACATTTGGTTACGTTCCCACAGCTATATATCACCATTCTGTGGTTTTTCAATTTCACCGTAATGTGACCGTGTATTTCACAATCTCCATTTGCTTTCTTTAGACTTCGCAGGAAGCTCTGCTCCGGCCCAAAACATGGCTTGGATTGCGAGATGTGAGTCAAATTTAAGCATGATTGCATTTCTCTTCAGATTTTTAATTTATCTTTTGCGAATCTGTTGCAGCCATACACCACACGCAGCCTTGGTTTTACGGAAAAATATCACGGGAAGACGCTGCTGAAATTTTACTCAGACAAGGACTTGTCGAAGGGTGATTTTTTTATTATTCTAATATGACGATGACCCAAGTGATATGTTGAACAACCGTATGATAACATTCACCTTATCCAGGTCTTACCTAGTACGGGACAGTCACCGTATTCCTGGAGGGTTCGTAATTACGCTATGTCACAATCAGAAAATAAAACACATTCCTATCAGCCAGGTAAGTCTCATTGTTCATCATAATTTTTCTGGGAAATAGAACTTCATTTTTCAATTTCATTACTCAATTTTTCTGCGCAGATGGAAACGGATGGTCAATGGTGTTTTTCCCTCGACAACGGCGATACCAGATTTGCAGACCTGATACAACTCGTCGATTTTCACAGACTTAATCGCGGCACGCTGCCATGCAAACTCCAGCACGAAGTCCCGTCAAGTTACACATGATCATGTCTATTTTCAACATTAACCGGTGTTTTATTTCAGCATCTGTCAAATATATTTATTTATTTTATTTGCTCTTCATTAACATTTTTATTTAGCTCAATTATTTTTCACTAAAGAATTATCGAAATCCTGGTGAAGGCTACTAGAGTTTTTCCCTTTTATCAAGCCCTTCTATTTGGTTCATATACTAAAACACTGGCATAGCATTTGAAATAAAATATTATTTTGATACGTACTACATAAGTGTCATTCAATTCCGTTTATTTCCGACTGAAATTACATATTGGTTTGTATAATTAAACGTTGCTTTTAAAAGAATTCAGCTATTGTACAATTCATACTTATCAGTCTATCACTACTACTATAGAATCTACTCGTTGTAAGATCTCTTTATTATATCACTGCCAAATATTGTGCCAGCTGCATTATTTTCTATTATTATTTTCTTTTTGAAAATTAAGACAGTCGATGCCTGCCCCCAAATATGAGGAGCCCTTATAAGCATCACCTTTAGTGTTTTTAGAAACGTTCTCCGGCGGTTGAAGTTTTCGTGCCGGTAAATTCTCTGTAAAAAGCGTGCTGGAATTTCTTTCCGTCCTAATTTTCTTTCGACAAAATGTTGCTTTACCTCAACATAGATGTTTGTAAGTGATGAAACGTGTGCATTCAGGGTATCTTTACATTAATTTCTATCTTCACAACAAATTACGTAAAAAGGTGTCCTTTGGTTATGTATCTGAATGCCTTGATGATCTTGTTCTAGATTATTCATTGTGTGGTTATTGTGGCCTTGTATATCTGCAGTGTTATCTTTGGAAGAGAATTTGAAAAGATTGTTGAAGCGTCCTATGTGGAACAAACATTTTCAGTAATATACAATGTTTTTCTATTTATGCATTTTTACATGGACACATTGCTTTATAATCTACTGTCCTAACCACGTCTTGTCTAATAAAAAAATGACGTCTGCGATTGATCCATTACCAACCTCTGAACTCTATTATCAGTATCACAACTACTGTACTTACTGTTACTGCTTTGCTATTCGTCCGGATGTGCTTTTTAATCGTTGCATAAGAAGTAAGTCTGGAGTCATTCATCTATAGCTAGAGTTTTAATTGTAGTCAATAATTAACCGATTGCCAATCATCTCTTGGTAAATAATTACTAGTTCTAATGTATCTTGAACCTCAGAAGTCAATGAAAGTGACTTGACGAAATGAAGACATTACCTGAAGCTTACGGTTACGTTTCGCTAACTGGGCTGTGCAGCTGGATCTTGCTCATTTGGATGAGTGTCATTAACGTCAACCAAGCAACAACCATTGCAACAATACATGGAGGTTAATATATTGTTGCTCGTTACTTTTATCCAGTTTCCCTCGATGTACAGTGACAAACATCAAGTGTTCAACTGCATACAGAGAGCTCATCAAAGCACGGTCGAAAAAATTCCCCAATTTCTATTTTTCCTTGCAATAGGAGGACTGCAATATCCAGTAAGTACTGTAAAATTCATTTCAATAAACTAAATATCATCACATAAAATTATTGTTTTCTAGATACTGGCATCTTTGTTTGGAATGGTTTGGATTCTTGGAAGGATCTTTTATGCCCGGGGTTATTATACGGGGAACCCAGATAATCGAACGAGAGGACGATTTGGCCATGTCGGAATGATAGGCTTAGCAATATGCACCTTGTCATTCAGCCTTCACCAGCTTGGAATTTTACTCTGAATATAGAATGTACTTTTGCATTCGAAAAATCTTTTATTTGCTTTGATAGAGATTAATATTGACTGGAAATTAATAGACAATATAAATAACAATAGTCACATGTGTAAGTTCATAAAAAAATTCAACACAATGAACAATATAAAGTAAGGAAATTAGAGAATAAAAAATCATTTGCTACACATAAATCAAAACATGGTTAGTGCTTGCTACATTATGCATTTATTCCTCAAGAATTAATGGTAAGAAATATTCATCTAAATCAGTGCATTGCAGAAAACTTTGTAAATAAGACGTCTGAAATTTAACAAAGCTCCAATTTCTTGACTGCAAAATATCCAGTGCCGCAAATAAGTGCAAGTCCCGCCAGGTTGCTGAACATGCCATACTTTCTGTTCTCAGGTTTACCGGTATAGTATCCCTTGGCATAAGCAATGCGACCCAAACTCCACAGACCTCCGCAAGAGGCGGCAAATTTCTGAAAATAAAACATGTCATTTTGATATGTGCGACCCTAGAGTTCAGAATGCAACTATAAGTTTACGTACAGGGTACTCCAAACCACACATAGCCAAAAAAAACAAGAAGCTCGGGTAGATCTCTAAAGTGTTCTGATGAGCTCGCTGTATGCAGTTGAAAATATCCTCTGTGTCGCTGTACATTTTTGGATACTGAAGAGACAGATTGATAAGCAACGGTATTCCGTTTGACCTTGACAATTCAAGTTTGGGATTGTGATCTGATATAAATTATCTTACCGGGACGTTATACTTCTTTCTCGCTGTACCGACATTCTTAGCCATCCAAAGCACAGTTCCACTACTCACAACGGCAGAACCTAATACATATCCGTATTCTTTTGGCAAAGCGCTCATTTTTGGTGACGAGTAAGGGTGGTATTTTTAGTAAACAATCTAGTGAAATCGATAAGGTTAACTTCCAATGAATTTATTGCAACTATTGGCAACTACCCAGATGCCCAAAAGATAGTGAAAACTTGCTTACAAAAGCGTGGACCTGAAAACAACAAAATGACCTTCACGCCGAACTAGACGAAATACTACCATTGACTGGTGACGCAATAGAAACTAGAATTGTACGTAATTATGCAGAACTCCCGTCGATGTCAATTGTAAATTTGTCATATCATTCCACGAAATTGTAGGGTTTTTGTTTCGGTAAATATACCCACGCACATAGGTCAGACAAAAGGTGACAGGAAATAGCAGACACTGCAGCAATTTAGGCCAGGATATTACTGCTGAAGATCGTATTGCTGACGGTAGTTAATATCTATATTCTATATTCTATATTCTATATTCTATATTCTATATTCTATATTCTATATTCTATATTCTATATTCTATATTCTATATTCTATATTCTATATTCTATATTCTATATTCTATATTCTATATTCTATATTCTATATTCTATATTCTATATTCTATATTCTATATTCTATATTCTATATTCTATATTCTATATTCTATATTCTATATTCTATATTCTATATTCTATATTCTATATTCTATATTCTATATTCTATATTCTATATTCTATATTCTATATTCTATATTCTATATTCTATATTCTATATTNTAGATCAGCGCTCTTCAAACTTTTTGACGTCACGGAACCCCTGCGTGTTTTCAGTGAATCTCACGGAACCCCTCTTTGTTCAAAAGTTATAATCATTCCCCTTGTAGCATGTGGAACCCCTAGAGTTCACGGAACCCCTCCAAATGCTTCGCGGAACCCTAGGGTTCCGCGGAACCCCATTTGAAGAGCGCTGTTCTATATTCTATATAAATAGGATGGAAACTCACAAGACGACTGCGGGTTATATAGCTTTGAACTTTTATTAAATTAATTCGTTGATATTAATTATGTACTGCTTCTTGTTAGAATTTGTACAGTACTGTATGAATGTGTGGGCAATTAGAAACAAAAACATCGCAAAGAAGAATGAATGTTTTTTTAGACTACATCATTTTCATATGGCCATGGGGTTAATACGGAGCGGTTGCGAGTACAGCTGATTACTTACAATTGAAACGCACTTGTAATGATAATAAGATATAATGTATACGCACAACTTTGATTTCATCAGTTGTGCAAATGAAATATGGTTTATCGGCCCTNAAAATTATAAGGACCACAAATACTATGAATAAAGAATGTAAATATACTATCGTGCTGGTGGTCTAAACGTTTTGTTTTAAAATGTGTCGGATTAAACTAAGATCAAGCTAAGTCTTCGATATTCTGAACAATTTTATTTTGCTTAAAAAAAGGTGGAAGAATATGCCGATTTTTAAGTTATCTACAAGGTTTATCCTGTCGGTTTGTGTTTAACGATTAAAGGACACAGATCACTTGAAAACAGGTCCATTGTTCAAAATTATAAGCACCACAAACACTAAAATAAAAACTGTATATACAGTATACTACTGGTGCCGACACTCCCTACCCCACCCCGTGTGTGCTCTCGTGTGCGCGCTGGTGGCCCTTTGGTATGTGTTACCCGGTTTGCAGACTGGTTGCCTACCGATGTGTGCTCTGGTGGCCCACTGGTATGTGCTCCGGTCCGTGCACTGGTCTCCCGCCAGTGTGTGCTACGTGCGTACACTGGTAGCCACTGGTGTGTGCTCCAGTGCGCTGATGTGTGGGTGCCGCGGGTGTCCCGCGGAAATCCGAAGTATAGAAGAGAGAGTAGGTGTATATAATATATATATATAGCGGTTGCGTAGCTGATTTTTTTATTTTCTTACACACGGCGGGACCCACACATCGCGTGCCATCAGCACACGCACCAGAGCAAACACCAGCGGCTACCAGTGTACGCAACGGAGCACACACTGGCGGGAGACCAGCGCACGGACCGGAGCACACACCAGTGAGCCACCAGCGCTCACATCGGTGGGCAACCAGTCTGCAAACTGGGTAACACACACCGACGGACCACTAGCACACGGGGTGGGGTAGGGAGTGGGGGTACCAGCAGTATACTGTATACTGATTTCATGTCATCTGCGTCCTTCAATCGTTAAAGACAAATCGACAGGTTGAACCTTGTAAAAAAACTTAAAAATTGGCATATTCTCTCACATTTTTTGAAGCAAAATAAAATTGTTTGCATAAACATTGCTAGACAACAAATTAAGGATGCGTTCAACGATTGAAGGACGCAGATAACATAAAAACAGGTCCATTGTTCAAAATTATAAGCACCACAAACACTAAAAATAGAGAATGTATATAGACTATCGTATTGGTGGTCTAAATGTTTTTTTAAGATATGTCGGATTATACTATGATCAAGCTAAGTGTTCGATATTCTGAACAATTTTATTTTGCTTAAAAAAAGGTGTAAGAATATGTCGATTTATACGTTTTCTGCAAGGTTTACCCTGTCGGTTTGTGTTTAACGATTAAAGGACGCAGATGACATTGTTCAAAATTATAAGCACCACAAACACTAAAATAAAGACCGTATATACAGTATAGTGCTGGTGCACTACCCCCTACCCCACCCCGGTTTGTACTCTCGTGTGCGCGCTGGTGGCCCGTCGGTGTGTGTTACCCAGTTTGCAGACTGGTTGCCCACCGATGTGTGCGCTGGTGGCCAACTGGTGTGTGCTCCGGTCCGTGCGCTGGTCTCCCGCCAGTGTGTGCTCCGTTGCGTACACTGGTAGCCGCTGGTGTGCTCCAGTGCGTGCGCTGATGGCACGCCGATGTGTGGGTCCCGCGCGGGTGTGTCCCGCGGAAATCCGATATAGTAGATAGATAGAGGAGGTAAGATGAGATTGTATAGGATGGATGTAACAAGTATACATTATTTATTGTGATTAGTTTGAGTAGCATTGTTTTATTTTCTTACACACAGACTTCCGCGGGACACACCCGCGGGACCCACACATCGGCGTGCCATCAGCGCACGCACTGGAGCACACCAGCGGCTACCAGTGTACGCAACGGAGCACACACTGGCGGGAGACCAGCGCACGGACCGGAGCACACACCAGTTGGCCACCAGCGCACACATCGGTGGGCAACCAGTCTGCAAACTGGGTAACACACACCGACGGGCCACCAGCGCGCACACGAGAGTACAAACCGGGGTGGGGTAGGGGGTAGTGCACCAGCACTATACTGTATATACGGTCTTTATTTTAGTGTTTGTGGTGCTTATAATTTTGAACAATGTCATCTGCGTCCTTTAATCGTTAAACACAAACCGACAGGGTAAACCTTGCAGAAAACGTATAAATCGACATATTCTTACACCTTTTTTTAAGCAAAATAAAATTGTTCAGAATATCGAAGACTTGGCTTGGTCCTAGTTTAATCCGACATATCTTAAAAGAAGGATTTAGACCACCAGCATGATAGTATATATACATTCTTCATTTTTAGTGTTTGTGGTGCTTATAATTTTGAACAATGGACCTGTTTTCATGTTATATGCGTCCTTATCTTAATACATCATTAAAAAAAAATTTGACCACTAGCACGATAGTATATATACATTCTTTATTTTAGTGTTCGTGGTCCTTATAATTTTGAACAATGAACCTGTTTTCATGTCATCTTCGTCCTTCAATCTGTAAACACAAACCGACTGGGTGAACCTTGTAGAAAACCCTAAAAATCGACTTATTCTCCCACCTTTTTTCAAGCAAAATTAAATTTTTCAGAATATCGACTTAGCTTGATCCTAGTTTAATCCGACATATCTTAAAAAAACATTTAGAGCACCAGCACGATAGTATATATATATTCTTTATTTTAGTCTTCGTGGTGCTTATAATTTTGAACGATGGACATGTTTTCATGCTATCTGCGTCCTTTAATCTGTAAACACAAATCGACAGGGTAAACCTTGTAGAAAACTTTAAAATCGACTTATTCTCCCACCTTTTTTAAGCAAATAAAATTGTTTAGATATGGAAGACTTAGCTTGATCCTAGTTCCGACTTTTTAAAAAACATTTAGACCACCAACACTTTAGTATATATACATTCTTTTTTTAGTTTTTGTGGTGCTTATAATTTGACTAACTTCATAAGGCTAGCAGAACGATGCGCGACAGTATGACACAAACCCCTGAATTTATATACTTTCCGACATGCGAGCTGTACCTTTGAACATGTCACAGCGAACTACTAAGAATACTCTATCTTTTACACTTGAACCACTGGGGTCTCTGGTCACCGGCTTGGCGAGTGATTAAACAACCCATTATAACTCTACATATAATTACCCCAGTTTCTTGCATACTGTCTGGCTCCTTATTAAGTTTTATTCGGAAAATACACCACACCACAAAAGAAACATAATATTGAAAGGTTGACAATCGTGATCATTGCATTAAACGCATTGAAATTTTGATAAGAAATGTGACGACAAAACCTGCGGCCGGTAAAGCCACAAGTAAAATTTTTTTCACTCTTCCCATTTTATATGGTTGAGACGCGACTACAACAAAATCGCTTGGTGTCAGATCAGAGGTTGTATAGCATTGTTCCGACTGGGTTACTTGTTTTTGCAAACTTCGGAAGGATTTGTTTATGTCATGGACACTCTTCAGCATATCGTCCAGCTAAAAGCAAACATACATTGTTTTAGGACTGGAAAGGTTTTGCAATAGAGTTCAGCTATACGCCACTAAGTTTGTACCTTTTCTTTCAGAGATACTACAGGTTGTTGATCATACTTCACTCCAGGTAATGGCCGTATGATATTTGGGTACATTTCTATATGTTGCTTGATGTAGCTAAGAATAAATCAGAATCAAACAGTAGAATTACATGTGATTGAGCTCTCACATTGCTAAAAGTAAAACCTTTAACTAGCATGACAAAGCAGTTTTATAAAGTGTCATACATTTGGAACACAGATTATTCCCATTCCTGCTGGAAAATCGATCTTCACCCTATATTACCGTAAAGAACACGCGTTGCTTGTGGTCTGTTCAATGACACCGGATAAAATCTTCAGCGTATTATCGAATGTCAAGATCACCTTCGTGAAATCCGGTAATCTGTCTGACTTTTCATTTTTTAGGTGACAGTCGAGAGCCTAACGTATATATTATAATATGAGCAGTTTATATGACATAGACAAATGAACTTAGTTTAAGAAGTGAACTAACAGCTTCAAGAATTTTTTTCCTTGTCCCAAGCCCCTGTATTCCAATGTATTCAAGTTCTTCCATTGTGAGGCAAAGTAGCTGATGAAATGTGATGTCTTGTTCCTTGAAAAACATTGGATAAATACTATATTCACTTAAGGATATGGATATGAAGATACAGATGAAGGCAAGGCAATACTGTAGTGCAGAGGTACTCAACTTACCAGGTAAAAGGGGCCGTATTTTAACCATAACAGATGCAACGGGCCACAGAATATTATTACCATGTATTTGTACTATTTAATATACTGTATTTACTAGTCCTATACTGATGTTTAATATGCTTTCTTGCTATTCATTTTTATGCATTCTAAAACATCATTAATGGATAGCGTTCGTGCTGGAAAGAATGANTGTCAGTGGGAGAATAACCATACAATTTTGAAACTACATAGCTAAGAGCATAACTTACCTTAAATATTTTAATCACATGTGGCAGTCCAAGACCAAGAAGAAATAGTTCCAGTTGGCCATATCTGAAAAATTATTAGTACATATTACTAAATTCTGTGTTCACTCATCTGTTTGAAATACAGGTTGATTCTATTCACTGGCATCGTTTAATCCAGGCCTCGGTTCATCTCGCATGATATTCGCGCTGGGTATATATTTTAAAATTAGCGCAGCCATGTAATTCATGTAGTATTGGTTGTGACCAGACGGTTTCCCTCCAATTTATTCTGTTTGAGCATAGCCACACTCCTATTTACTGGTGGTCTCATTTCATTTAAAAAACATTCTTTGGTATTTTAGAAATATTGGGAAGTGTAAGAGGTGTATTCTATATAGTAACCTCTGTTGATTCGGAACCAAAGATGCTGGATTATCTATGTTCAACCTGTATTGAATACAGTTACTCTTACGTTTCATACTCTTTATCCATACTACTTTCATCTTCAATGAGCAGAGACAGAATGTCAGTAAGCTCAATTTCAGATATCTTTTCTCCCTCATCTTTCTTGTTATTGTTAGCTTGACAACTATCTCCAGCTCCCAGTGTCACGGTCGATTGAAGCTTATCGTCACCAGATAATTTTTCCTCTGCAGATGATAAATCAGGTTGATTATTTTCAACTGGAACCTTCTTTTCTCCGAAGCGTTCTCTGACACGATCGGACCAAAACTTATGACTTGGCGAAGATGTCGGGAGTGCCTCGGCTCCTGCGTTTATTAGTTTCTCTATCGCGGAAATATTATCCCATACAGCTGACCAGTCGAGAGCGGTGAAACCGTTTTGATCTTTTGCATCGAGGAACAATCTTTCTGCAGGTTTTTGAAGCAAAACATTGAGTATGCCGTTATTTTGTCCTTGGACACCGTACATCAAAGGTGTCTTGCCACTCGCATCTGCCGCATGTACATTTGCTCCAGTGTCAATCAATTTCTCTGTGCACTTAATTTGAGCATCGTGATCTGAACTGCTTGTTGAGTGACATGCCAAATGAAGAGCTGTCTTTCCATCTGTGTCAACTGTATTAACATCAGCACCAAACTCTAGCAAAATTTCAATTACTTCAGGTTGGAAAAAATACGATGCGTACATCAAGCATGTCCATCCAGAATTCAACAGAACGTTTGGATTTTGTAATGTATCTATAAAATGGCGTACAACCTCACAGTTACCACGAATGATAGCGGTCTGTAGGTCGTAAATAACGAGGTCTGATACCTTCGGACCTGTTTCTCCAGTATTGCCAGTCTCAGGGTCTAGTGACGTTTCATTAGTTTGAATATCTTCGGTTGAAATGCAATGACTTACTTTGATATTATCGAATTTAGTTTCTGCTTTGCAGCTTGGATTTGAGTCGTAAAATTCAAACCCATCTTCGCTATCCGATTCGAAATCGCTTGCACCAGCTGGGGCGTATCGTAGCATCACGAATGCTCATTCGATTCCAGTACCTTGCAACACTTCAATCAGAGCATGACTGACCAGTCTTGCTGTTACTAGTAGCAACCATGCCATGCCATGACCTTCCACTGCTGCAATTTTTGAATTTACATATAACAATTTTGATAATATTTTACACAATACTGATTAGATATGATAAAAAGTTTCAATATTTGTAATTGAATATTGTAATTGAAACCGTGAAACATGTCAGAATTTGTCTTTATATTTCTGCTGCACGAGACCCAGACAGTATGCAAGCAAATGGGGTAATTATATGTAGAGTTATAATGGGTTGTTTGATGCGGGGTCACTCGTTAAGCCGGCGACTAGAGATCCCATCGGCTAATGTACCCTTCGTGTTATGTACTGTATTATGTTTCATGTGTGTAAATTTAGTTTATAGATCAGTAACCCCGAAGCGACGCTTTCTATCTTACCTAAACCGGCGGCCAGTACCCTTGGTGTGTGCAGGGACCATGTCAAGCCGTTTGGCTAGGAGAAGCAACGTTATGAGGGTATACTTCGTTTATGAAAATGATTTCAGTTTTTAATCCTCTTCCCAGTGATGAAGGTTATAGGGGAATGTAGTGCCTTGGTTCACTATGCTCAGGTATAGCAAATTCCATAGTTAGTTCGATCTCCCTTTCTCCATTCGTTATTCCACTTCAGCCACTAGTTGGAGCTCTTGGGCAAAGCCCTGTTTACTACTCTGTATGCTTGCTTGGACATAGGTTTTATTTGCACAGAGATGATTACGCCAAGAATGCAGTTATTAGGGGCTATCAGATATATTGTTTATGGAATATATCAAGAGGGATATTGCCATATATTTGTTATCCACCGGTCTGTAGAGATAAGATGATTATAGCAGTTGCTGTTAGTCCAGTGTTCTACTTGTTGTTGATCACACTTGGGTGGTCATAGCTGAATAGCTTTGTGGTATTTATATCCATTTATTTAAATAAATCATCCAACGTGACACTTAATATTTGTGACTTTATATTCTTAAAAATGAACTTGTTGTTGTTTAGATAAGTGCAGTGTTGAGATACATGCAGCATTGCAATATTAGTCAGCTGTGAAGGACAATGCTAAACCTGCAATACCAGAGGTACCACCTGTACCAGCAAACACTAAATACCATATTAAATACTGTTGTACCATAATGCTACCAGGGTGTTTTTTTCCGCACATCAGCATGCCAATAGTTCAGCTCATAAGAAATTTAAAAAATATTAGCAATGTGGTATAGTAGTATGGTACAGCAGTATTTAGTATTGTCTGTGAATGCTACTGTCATGCTATCACCCTTAACTTGTTTCGATGTTGACTAACTAAATAAACTTATTATAATTCTGTTGATTAAGCTGCAGCATTTTCAACTCGTTTCTTTAATATCGTTTCGCATAGTATTCCAGAAACATCAGGGTCTTTAATGAAGCTAAGGTAAAGGTATAATAGATTCAATAATAGGATTTCTTTTATTAGTTGTGTTTTATAATTACTAACAGTAAGACATAACAATAGTTCAGTAATGTTAATTTTTCCAATTTCTCTTGAATATAAAATAGTAAACTATACAAACGTGGACATGAGGTATGTCATGCTAGTGCGTCAAAAATACATCATGAATTTATTGACGTCAGAGTTACTATCCTTTATTATTTAACCGCCTTTATCCTTTATTTTATCACCGCCTGTGAATCGTAGTTTCAGTTTCCAAATTCTTTTGACTGTGGCTTTGCCACGGAACGTAGAAAATTCAACCTGGTTATCCTGTCAGATTTTTCGCAATGCTTCCACAGCAATGCATACAGGAAAAACCTCACGGCGCTCTTTAATTTAAAGATATGTTTTCTTAGTAGGTTTCAATTATTCATGTTATCATCCGAGCTTGTTTTGATATTGCAAACTTTTATCTACTTCTTAAACATTATTTCGCTTCGTTACCCGATTGATTTTCCTCTCTATCTGACTCATGATTTCATTCGATGGATCTGGCTTGCTAGCAGTATGTCGGTAATATTTTACCAGTGCACTGACTCAGGTTTCTGTCTCTTCATGCAGGATGTTGAAAATACTTTAGCCATAAAGAATTCGAAAATTCCTTACGCTTAGCATGAACCGTAGTGTATGAATATGGCAGAATTTTTATCTGATCAAAAGAGTTCTTTGGACTTGGATGCGTTGAACAGCGGACGTCTCAGTAGTGGGTCAAGTTCACCCAAGTCTTCGAAGTCCACTGGATCGGGTAACATAATTTTTATAGCCTTTTTGGTGATAGATTTCCTATGTTCTAGTATATACTGGTATTGGTATGGTTTTGGTATGTATATCATACTAAGTATTAGAAAAGAAGTACGCAAACCATCAAATATTTTAATAAAAGTGCTGATCCGTCTGAAACCGAAGATAAGAAGGTTAGGCTATGTTAATTATTTCATTTTTATTGTGTACTCAATCATAATGTTGCCTTGGCAGCGCTAACCGTTTTCTATGCCCTGTGATTCTGTCTTTAAAATGTGCAACTACCTTATCATTCTTATTGAAATAATATACCAATGCTCTTGTGAATCGATAAACTTCTATAGCGATTGCAAGCACGACAAAATGTATCTGTTTTGCTTTTCAATCCCATTTATTGAATTACTCTTAATAGGATCTTAGTAATCCCGTTATTGGTGGATCAAAGGCTTTCGCTCGTGATTGTTGTTGCACTATTCATCCATGAAAAGTAAAGATGTACAGGCATTATGAAATATGCCAGACTGCAAAGGTCTATACTCATCCTTCCTAGGAAATCATATCTGTATTTTTCTACGTGCATCAAAACTATGCATCAACTCTTTACTCACTTGCTAAGTTGATATATCGTCAGTAGATTTCACCTTTACATTGTTGCTTTCGCTCTTCATCGTCAGGCATGGAACCTCTTTATTGAACACTCTTTTTCTTTTTGCTAGGGCATTCTTAAATAGTAATACCAAATAATTACATACTTTTTTCCATCAGTTTTAAAATAACAACACTCATATGAGTCATCACCACTGTTACATTCGCATTAGCCGCTAACTATTACCGACCGTGACAGCTGAAGATCGTTGATCTGGTAAAAATTGATTGGTGGAAAACAATCTATTATTGAGCTGTTTCAGGGTTATTGCCAACACATTCGTAGTTGTTTTCACATCCCGAGGTTATTTTTAATTTTGCACGTATTGCCTTGACCTTTAAAGAGAGAACATGGCATAACCATCGTGAGATAGAGGAGTAGTGCACTTATTTGCTAGTTGTTTGATAGGTAATTAGAATTGATGCAGAGTGTCTTCACCGATAGCTCGAAGCTTGTAAGTGTTTGGATGTTAGATATAAATACTATGTTTCAGACTCTCCTCAATCGAGTATTGTTTCGCGGGACAGATATGGTTTTATGATGTGATTATAAAAGCCGGCTTTAGATTGAGAAATTTTCTGCGGATATTGTATAAATGAAAACCGTAGGTCGAACGGGTCTATCGCTGAGCAGGTTGAGGCAAGGTTATCAATATTTATCTTTGTTTTCTTTGTGACGCAGGTTAGATAACAGTATATATATGAACTAATGTTATGGTATACTTTTTAGATTCCCCTGAGGATGAAGGCAAAACAAAGGATAAAATATGCGTGGTATGCGGGGATATCGCTACAGGAACGCATTTTGCCGCCATGACATGTGAAGGGTATATGAATTTTTTATTAGTCTGGAAGTTTTTAATGCTGTGATTAATCGATTTCGAAGTATCAAATGACCCGTGTGCGATCTTGATCGATTTATATTTCACGAAGATTGTTTCATTGTTATCTGCTTCTTAGAACTAATGATTTGTGATTTTTACCATTCCGACAGGTGTAAAGGATTTTTCCGAAGGTCTATGAAAAAATGCACCCAGTTTACCTGCGCTTTCGAGAACCATTGCACCATAAATAAGTCGAACAGAAAACACTGCCAAGCGTGCCGACTGCAGAAATGTCTCGCCGTTGGTGAGTTTAACTTTTCAACTTTTTCTATCAATATTTCCAAGTTTGTCTAACTTCGCCCCTTCGACTCCGTTTTTCGTTTCTACAAGGTATGAATTCCAACCTGATAATGAGCGAAGAAAGCGTGAACAGAAAACGTGAACTCATTCGAACGAACAGGGAAAAGAGGGCTCTTATGAGGTTGAAGAAAGAGCAAGAGGAAGTTGATCAACGGGAAAAAGTTTTCGAGTTAGTTAAATGCAGTATTGTTGCTACTGCTCAATTTTCTGCATGGCCGTCCGCCTCGCTATCATTATCCCTTATTTCACACATCGCGTGCATGATTTATGATTGACGCACGTATCGGCAATCGGAATACCCTGGGGAAATAGAATACGAGAGGTTGACACGGTTTACTATAGATCGTTCGGTTTTATACAATCCCGGTAAATGTCAGTTTCAATTTGCGGGAACTAAAGTTAGTTTAGATATTAAACATGCCGAACCATTTCATCGCCGGCCGTGTTTGTTTCCAATTATAGCCTGCATTGTTTATGATACAGCTCGGAGGCTTATCTCCATGCATCTCTGCCCGTTATCGCGATTACTATTTATTGTGGTTTGACGTGGGATTAGGTTTTTTTATTGGCTTTACATGAACATGAAATATCATTTCTCTTTAATAATCACAACCTATTAAAAAACTTCAATACAGAAGCTTAAAACTCTATTTGTTTTCCTCCATCAAGCCATATATTTTTCATCCGATCTGAAAAGCGTTTCTAATTTCGGTTCTAAATTCGGGTTCGGGTTGTTACTGCGCATGATGTGTACAACACATTTATATTATATACGATCGGCATTGCAGTAATGTACTAAATTTCCTATTCTAGATTGTGATCAGTCCTTTTGACTGATATGAAATATTATTAAAACGCTCGGGTGATAGCCTTGGCCCGAATACTATCGTTGAAAATTTGTGAGACCAATATATAAATAGGGTGATGGATGGATATCCAGCCTCACTATTCATTGTTACCTATCTGTATGTAGTACTGACATAATTTTATTCTACTATCAGTTTTTCGACAAAAATAACATTCAAACTCATTCATTATGTAGGTTGTCGCCACAGCCTGTTGTACAGATGACACCTGAAGACAAATGTCTGATTAAAATGCTTTTGGATGGCCACTACTCGAGCTATGACTTCAGCTATGAAGACTACGAAACGTTCCGTGGCAGACAGGTAATTCGATGCCAAAAATTTATCTTAGTCTTAACTTCATGTTTTCGAAAAATTGATCGAATACCGCAGGCTTGTTGTTGTTTTACAGTGAAAAAAAGGTAGAGGATGCTTTAGGCTTGTCTGTACTTAACACATAGATAGCATCGCCGTATATTTTTTACTATAAACATCCAATATACAGGAAAAAATTCTGGCCACTCTGTTTGTCATTATTTTCCCTTCAAACTTGACAAAGTCGTTAGTCGTTAGTCGTTAGTCGTAAAAAAATCCTGGTTTCATTGTGGATGGAAATGCCACATTCCTCAGCTTAGCTGTTTACAGTTTTGTATGTCGACCGAGACATATTGCCCGAATGCTGCAAGCCATGCGTGAATTTTTACCGATGAATAAGTGTTTTTCATTCTAAAACATTCTATACATTGCATAAGGAGCAGCAGTGATTTCGCTTGCCTATATTTCCTAGTTCTTGAATATATTTGCATATTATTTCATCAAACATTTGGAGAGTACAGTAATATCCTTTGTAATATCAGCTCAAAAGAGGAACGAGCTTTGTTCTGTATCTTTTGTCCCCTAAATACCAATCTTTCACAGATAGTGTGACAGATGGCAGATACCTATATATTATGTGACACATAATGATGGATAAACTTTCAAAATACCCTGAACATTCATGAGCTATCACAATTCTACTAATAAAGTATACCAATTGTTTAGCATATCGCTCCACCAAATGTCGAAGAGATCAAGACGTCACATGTTACCCTCGCTTGGCTCATGGCAAACACAGAGGAAGACTCGAGTCGCCCGCAGGAGGAAAAGCCGGGGAAAAGTGCGAGCAAAGTCAGATCGTCAAGTAAAAAAGACAATAAAGTTGAACATCCTAAGAGAGTGAAAGGTAAAATTTTGATTCCTTATGTTTCCCAAGTTACATTTTTATTGTGATGGTGTTTTACTGATTGCCCACATTCCGTTTCAGATGAAGGCGTCTGCAGCAGTTCTAACGTAAGAACTTTTATATACATAGGCGGGATTGCACCGATTAATCGGCATATCGGCCATAAACTGATTAATAGGTATCGGTTATTTTTGGGCGGTTAAGCGGTTTGATGATTAGCCATTCTTGTAGGTTGAGAAGACTCATGAGTGATGGAGAAATTCGGAAAACATATTGAATTCAACATGTAAAATCTGAGCCAAACCGTTTAATCTAACTCTATTCGCAGAATTCGAATACGCAGATCTACATTATAAATAGTAGGCGGTTACTTATTAATCGTTAATCAGAGAATTTGTTTATCGGTGCATCCCTGATTGAACATTTTTTAAATTATTAATGAAATGAGTGCAGGTTCCCCCAAATAGTATTATTGTAGCCTGTAAAAAAATTCTCAATTTATAATGCGATATGTTATAAAGATATAAGGGCATTCACTATTCTGATGTTGCAAATCGGTATCAAATGACTCGAATGATCAAATCGATAATACACGCCCTTGGCGAGTGTTATTTAATTTTAGCACATTAGACATTCGATATATCATTACAAACTTCAGATCTATATAAATATGGTCATTAATATTCTGTGCCTTCTCTTAGAATTCCCCGGTCGAATGCGGTGACTTGTCAGATACGTTCAGCTCTCTGCACGGGGTTTCGCAGCCGCCCGTTGGCCAGCAAGACGGTGCGGTCGGGAGACAGTCGGACGCTCAAGATTCATTCTATTCAGAGTAGGGACTTTTATTTCGTTTATTTGGCAAGCAATATATTGATCAGTTGTCTCATCATATAAGTTCATTGAAAGTTCAGTATGTGGCGTAATCAATAAAAGTTACAACCAAAGTGTGATTTCGACTGATCACTCTGGACTTAAATGTCCATCGAATACGATACTTTATTCAGACACAATTTTATCTTTCTTGAGTTTCTACCATCTTTCGGAGTTAGTTAAAATACGTAAAAACCTTATATGTGATGCAGTGGAAGCTGCCTATTGCGATTGCTTCGAGGCAGTCTCTGTTTGATTATAATAACCGGGTGATAACGCAGACGGAGTATGCCCGTTTAATTTTAAATAGAGTGTTTCGGGACCGATTGATATTGATAGCAATACTCGCGATCATAATAAGCTTCCATTGTATTTTTAATAATTTCTTTTCAATTTGAAGAATACACCTATCATGTAAGACAAGAATTGAATTCCTCATTAAAGATTCGAGGCTTGTTAAATGCCAGCATTATCAAAATCGTCTAATTCAGCCTCCTGAATGAAAAGAAATATTTTGTATTTCATTCCAGTTCATCAACAAGCATGCCATCACCGCAAAACATCAGGCTAGGTGAGCAGGAATTGAATCAGTACAAATGTGATATGGCCGATCAAGCTGTAAGTATATCTTTTAATAAATTTTTGAAACCGCTTCTGATTGCTTTGCCCTGAAACTTATTACTATTGATTTTTCCTTGTAATGGTTTTATTGAGTGAATTGAATTAAAGTTTGTTCGCAAACTGACTGACTACACGTAATTTTATCATTATTTCAAATTTGTTTGTGATGAATTGGTCTGTTTATTGTGTTTTATTAATGTTAATTCATGTGGGAATGTAGGTATTATTCTTGTTATAATTTTCTCTATGATAGTTACGCTATTTGAAAATGTCACTCAACAATTCCAAGATTAGCATAGCTTCATTGCCACTGTTTGTTTTGTACTCTAGTTATTTTGTAAGCTGTCATATCAACAAGATTACCATTATTTTTATAGGCAACTGGGATGATGTTTGAAGATTCCAAAGATGCCTTGACAGACTCTGGAGTCGGTTAGAGCGCTGTATTATGTATTATTATTCTTTAAAGACCGATACTTTCTTTCGAAGCGTAGTACATTTTTCTCGTTGTATGATTACTCATAAGCGCACGGAGTGGAAAAGTTGAAGTCGTGTTATTCATTGATGATATATTAGTTGTACTATTATATTTTATAAAAATCTTATTCATTCATAAGATATCGTACTATACCTCAGTATAGCCTACAGCTTAGCTCGCCAAAGGCATACCCAACTAAATTAACAACAAGGCAACTAATCTGTTTGTTTACACTTGACGCCGAACACCAAAGTATACCTGGTGCTTACCTCATTCGAGTACAGATTATTTTCTAAAATTGATCGCCTTATTTCCATTCAGATTCCTTGTTGTATCTGCAAGGATTGTTTATGAATCAAGGTCTGATGGACGAAAAGACGCATTCGTTATTTCAACATTTCTGCGATATCATGACATGGGGAATCAAGAAGGTACCGTATTACGCAAAGATCCGATTTCTTCGTAGCCGTTTTTATAGTGTATACTTATATAGTGTTACATGATATTTTACTACTTCCTTTTCCTATCTCGATTAATTTTACTCATCCAGTTTGAAGAATGGGTGCTGCTGCGTTAACTTCACTGTAAATGCCTTCCCTCTTTTTCCAATGTAAATGGACTTGAATTTTAATGGCTCGATGGTAATCCGATTCTTGAATTTTTTTGCAATTGATTTTCCGCGTCGTGCATAATGGGATAGGATTGAACCTCGTCTGTCTGTCTCGATTCAACGTTTAATATTCAGAAGTGCACAGCAGTAGAAATCATTTCCCTATATTTCCCTATAAAAGATATCAGTCAATTAAAACCAAACAGCTTATTGTTGAACACTGAACGGTTCCAAATTACCTCATGGAATTCTTCCTTTCAATCAGTCTGTGAATTTATCCCAACAGGTGATTGAATTTTGCAAATGTATACCGGAATTCCAAGAGCTATCTACAGTTGATCAAATCAATCTGCTTCGAGGAGGATGTCTTGAGATGCTTGTCTTACGGTACCTACTGTTTTACACGTCTTTACAAAATATTTCCTTGTAGATAAACAACTTTTGGAATTTTGCAGTTCCTACTTTGCTTTTGCTTCCGACGGTAACAAGTACATGTCGGATAAATTTCAATATTCGCCAGAGGACTTCTTGCAAGCTGGTGCAAGTACGGAGTTTGTTGATCAATATACAAACGTACACATGAGAATGCGCAAGATGAAGCTCAAGGTGCATACTCAGTGATGACTAATAATGAATGAATGAATGAATAATTCTCTGGCCTCAAAGTTTACATTAAAGCATGTTGAATGTTTTATTGAGAATTTATATTTTTAAAGGTGGAAGAGATCTGTCTTCTGATCGGTCTTGTGCTTTTCTCTCCCGATCGGCCCGGCATACAAGATCATGGGAAGGTTGAGGCAATGCAAAAAAGAATTGCTCAGGCGCTGAGAGCATATGAATACACTAACAAGGATCCGGAGAAGGTAAACTATCTGAATTTCTTTTTAATGGTAGTGTATTAGTTAGTAATGGTACTGTAGTTAGTTAGAAAGAGAATTGTTATCAGTTTGCAGATTCCATTATTCGATCAACATCGGTTTCAATTGATTGAAAGTAAGCCCGAGGCAAACAGGTTAAAGAAAATACATAAGATTATCTTATCAGCATTAAAATATTTATATTTTCAGGCTTGTGTCATATATTCTGAACTTCTCTTGCTATTGCCTGTGCTGAGAACAATCAACGTTCTATTTTCAAACACGATCCTGACATTGAAAGGCAGCAAAGAAAATGACTTCAACCCTCTTATACTGGAAGTTAACAACTAATTTTTCTTGTAACTTTCTGAAACGATCATGGTACTTTTATATTGTCCTTGTAAGCTCTATTACCTTTTTTCAGGTCTTTCCATAACTTTTGTTTTATCGCAGATAAAGTATCATCCGTTGTATTTTCAGTGGTCTTTTTTCTCCTTTGGTGAAGCCATGAAGTTCTAACTATTTGTTTTTTTTTCAAATATTTCCTACATATTACATTGTTCCAGTACCATGTATCCATGATGTTCCAATTTCTTTGTTTTTACGAATGGTTCTACTCCTGTCGATTAAACGTCTAATTCCATTTTGTGAGTCATTGCAAATGGGATTGGTTTGTGACCATTTTAATTCATTGTTATCTATTGCACTTCATATTATCATCTTATTTGTAAAAAATCAAAACTGACATTTTATCTTATTTGTCTGAATGATTGTTAGAAGGTGTTTATAGACTCGCCATGTAGGGCACAGATCATAAAATTGGTAACCACATAATATGTTTCCCCATCATCATGGTTTATGCATTAGTTTTTTGTATTTGTGGCACATGTAAGGTGTATGGTAATGAATAGTCTTGGGTGTCATGACAATTCAATAACTAATTCTGACATCGCATAATTCTGGAGTTTATGTTCAACTCTGTAATTCAATAATAACCGACTGTAGTAAAGGAATAAATTACTGGAATCTCCACAATACAGCGTAGATGAACAACTATGAAACCTCTTTTATGTTAATAGAATGTTGTGAAAAATTTGTAGAAGGTGTTATCTGATTAAATTTTATCAAACTTCTACTGTTTGTGATCTTATTAATTATTTTATGATGCCTATCCAATATCAGTTTCAAACTACACAGTGTCTTATCAGTTTGTTATGTATTAACGAATCGATCTTTTATCCCACGTGCTCTGTTACAAATGTATCGCCCGTTGACTAATCAATGCTCCTTGGCTCCTGCTATTTTTCGAGTAACATAAAACCTCTGATTGAAATTTATGTTTTGTACATAGCCTCGAGGTTCATCATTAACAGCATATATGCTATATTGATTCTACAAATAATAATAATAATTGATACCGCAGCATTTTCATTTTGCATATGTAAATTTGGAAAGGACACAATTCCGTGTAATTTACACAGCGTGAAGAATTTTACCGTCAAATTACCAACTGTTCGTCAACTTTTACCCAAAGCGATTTTCATGTTTTTTACACCTACCTCTCTCACAAATGTTATTTCGGAAATATTCCAATTTCAACAAGTTTTGACGATTTTTACTTCCCATTTACTCTGTTATTCTCGGAACCAGTAGTGGAAGTAGTGAATCCCACCACTGCTTGTAACCATTTTCAATGAGATAGCTTTTTTTGTATGAATCGGAATTGGATATGACATAGTTCCTATGTATTATTGAAAAGACTATAATTGTTAAGTTTTAAGATTGTAAATATCTATTGTTCCATTCTAATATCGTTGCGATACAAGTATTAAAATATACTTGTATAATAGAACTGCCTATGTTTTGCTCCATTGGTGAGTTTTATTTGTTGTGAATAAGGTCAGAATTCAATATTTATTCTGGATGACAGTTACACTACTCGTAAACCGAAGAGACTGCATTTTTCATTGTGTCAGCCAGGGGCTAAAGTGTTAACTTTGAGAGAGTTAGTGGTAAAAACCTCCACCTTGATAACCATTCATTCTTGAGGTGCCGAATGCCTGGGGGTTTGGTTACTCGTAATAGCCTTACGTTGTTATTGCATTGACACCTGTGAAGTTATCCCTCTAGGTATGTAAATGATCAAGCCGAAGGTCAAAGAAATAATCATAACCGTGCATTTTTATAATGCAGTATTATTACTTTATTAAAGTAAAATTATGTGAAGTGTAAGTATTATATTTAATAATAATTTTTTTGAATCCATTTAATACATTTTTTACCTTTTTAATGCTTAATTTTGAGTTCTTGTTAAGAATCGATGATGATATGAACTGCGGCATGGTTCTATGACCACGTGGTGTTATTCAACCCACATGGTGATCGACTGCAATGTGAATAGCCGCATAACACTTTCGGAAATGGACGTGGACAGTAACGTTTTTTGCGCTCCAGAGAAGCAGCCTGAATTGGCAGATAACTGCCCTCCATGTCAAGATAATTCTCATACTATAAATCCTGATGAAAAAGATGCTGATGCGGTGTGTCAACCGATTCTACAACCTATTAATGAAGTAAATGATCCCTCGCCTATCATTGCTGTTGAACATTGTTATTCAAAATCAGCGCTCGAAGGTGTAGTGAATGTTTCGGAGGTCGTGAAAGAAACCAAAGACTGTGAGGAATTGAACGTTGGAGAATCACTTACTCTTAATCCAGAGCTAGATATCGTTAAGCAAGACGATATCTGTGTAGATGAAGATGATGGATTCGGTTTCACATCCGTCATGATTGAGGTAATATTTTTTATGCAAACCATATGACTGCAGTCGAAATGAATTCCATTTCAATAGACTAAGTGTAATTGTAATTAATGATGCTTCCAGGTTGTAGAGGAAATGAAGGATGATCAATCGAAGACTGTAAGCACACAAATTGAAGATTCAGATTCCGATTCGGAAACCTCTGATTCAGATTCGGACTCAACATCCTCCGAATCAAGGTAATAAAATTAAGATATTTCCATGTTCCTATTACCGAGATGACATGCACACGTTGGTAAGCATATCCTACCATCCATCATTGTATGTTGTAGTCCGGTATGCAACACCTTAATTTATAAGTTCATTCCAGTTTGGTTCAAGGAATATTAATGAAATCTTAGCTTTCATTTGAACGTAAAACAAAGGGAGGCTTTCGAAATAGCTGCTACATGGAGCCCGAGGATATACACACACCTATTAAAATTAGCCACTACAAATTTGTATTATCTGTTCCCTTCAATTGTATTTCAAATTTGCTTTCCAGTTTAGAAATACAAGATACACATAGGAACGTGGAGCTTACTACAGAATGGAAAAAATCAGTACTACCGAGCCTCACCAAAGAGATTTTGCCGACGGTACGATCTTAGTGTTCTCTCTGGCAAATTGTAGTTTAAATCTAGTCGGTTAATGTAAGCAATACCTAAGAAATTATAATATTTTTCCTTTAACTAAAGGTCGAAGAGCTTAATGTGATTTTGCCATATAAAACCGTTCTGGAAGCTATCGGGAAGGTGTCACAGATAATATCTAACAATACAGGTATGTAGTCCACAAAGATGGGCTTTTTAAAATGGGTATGTTTGTTGAAAGGAGGAGATCTTCATTGTTGCATCATAATGCAATCAAGATTTTAGTTTGATATTTATTGCATGCACTTTAGGCCTTGCAGTAGATAAAACAGTTGATTTAAGATAGAGCCTCTACTTCAAAATCATAGCACTATGGCTATGATAGTTGAAGTATTGCTAGTGTACATCATACTCTACCTAGTATACATAATAGCGACCGAGGAAGATGATGCTGAACAAGTGTCGGCCAGCGTATCCTAACAATGTTAGCAAGGTTTGTATTAGCCCATAGCTTCCTTCAAGCATTCAATTAATTTGGAGAAAAAACCTATTCCAATATAATCTTTATACAGCCATTTCTTTATTTTTTAGTCGTAATCAAGGCCTATGCGAACAAGCCAGCACTCGACTGTGAAACCGTTCTGTTTTTCGATAGAAATCTGGCCATCGGAATGGTAAGTGTTTGGAAATTGTGGTTCTTAGTTGGAATTCTTTGATAACTATTGGTCGGCTGACTGTCCTCGGTATTGTGTTTTTCATTCAACTATCTTGACTAGGTTGAAGAGATTTTCGGCCCCGTGTGTTCCCCTTTTTATGCAGTCATGTTCAATGGACCAGAGCACATCAAATCGAAACAAGTTGAACTTAATAAAGAAGTGTTCTATGCTCCTGTCATCACAAAATTTACAACATATGTCTTTGTTTCTGAGCTGAAAAGGTACTTTTCACAATTGTAATTTATCTATATATATCTCGTTTGGTGATGGTAGACGTGTTATTGATTTCATTCTATCAATAATCAGGATAAAAGGATCGGATGCAT
Source organism: Halocynthia aurantium (assembly GCA_013436065.1). Taxonomy (NCBI): domain Eukaryota; kingdom Metazoa; phylum Chordata; class Ascidiacea; order Stolidobranchia; family Pyuridae; genus Halocynthia; species Halocynthia aurantium. The sequence continues at coordinate 79,269 of QXVX01008560.1, read as the reverse complement.
CGTGGACGAACGATCAGGAGCCTCCTCCCGGTTGCGTGGAATATTCGGACGACGAGCAAGAGAGAACGGCAAGGAAGCAGAAAAAAAATAAGAATGAAAATCAAACTGCTGGAAGTAACTCATTAGGTAATGTAGTTGTATTCAATTACAATATTGGTTTATTTAATGATCTACTTATGCAGTGGTCACATGCTCACAAATATACATTGTTTAAACTTGTAAGATTGGCTACATGCATTTGCAAGCTGNTACAGCTCACAATTTATTCTTAAATCAGTTTATATTTCCCTTATAACTGAAAAACAACTAAGCTGAACTTCCAAAACTACTGTAATTCGAATGCGCAGCGAAAAAATTATCGGTACTGCGCCAGACCGCTTATTTTTTAGGTTCGGCAAAGTACCGATAAAGTCACGTCTTTGCCGTGCGTCATTTGCGTCACTTCCTTATATGGGAATTATCGGACTGGCCAGTACCGATAATTTGGCAATGGAAACGTAGTACATGATAACTATTGGTCGGCTGACTGTCCTCGGTATTGTGTTTTTCATTCAACTATCTTGACTAGGTTGAAGAGATTTTCGGCCCCGTGTGTTCCCCTTTTTATGCAGTCATGTTCAATGGACCAGAGCACATCAAATCGAAACAAGTTGAACTTAATAAAGAAGTGTTCTATGCTCCTGTCATCACAAAATTTACAACATATGTCTTTGTTTCTGAGCTGAAAAGGTACTTTTCACAATTGTAATTTATTCACATATATCTCGTTTGGTGATGGTAGACGTGTTATTGATTTCATTCTATCAATAATCAGGATAAAAGGATCGGATGCATCGTGGACGAACGATCAGGAGCCTCCTCCCGGTTGCGTGGAATATTCGGACGACGAGCAAGAGAGAACGGCAAGGAAGCAGAAAAAAAATAAGAATGAAAATCAAACTGCTGGAAGTAACTCATTAGGTAATGTAGTTGTATTCAATTACAATATTGGTTTATTTAATGATCTACTTATGCAGTGGTCACATGCTCACAAATATACATTGTTTAAACTTGTAAGATTGGCTACATGCATTTGCAAGCTAAAAAATTCACTTCTCGATTGTCCTGACTGTACTTCCTAGTCTTTGAAATGTAATTTATCCTTTTGACTACTTGTCTTTTAGTAATAAATATCAGGATGAAATTTTGCATTACACAGATAACTGTAATGGATCTGGCAGAGGGAGAGAACGCGGCCGAGGAAGAGGCACAAAAAGAGACAGATGGCATAACAATCGGATCAAGTAAGTGATTCGATATTACGCAGTACGCTAAAGCTTTTCGAAACTCAATGATGTGATTAGGCATTTGGACTGATCATGTGAGACGAGGCTGATCTCAATTGTGTCTGAATGGCAAGCATGACATTCTCTTTGACAGAAGTTTTTTCGGTCACAGACGGATGTCCGTTTGCATTTCTTTCAGTTCACAAGAGGCGGTCTTCGTTATCACAATGATTAATGACGTTTTCTGAGAGTTGCATGATCGAAAGATTTTGTTCTTAATTTTATTCTATCCCGGCTCGTCATTATGTAACATTTCATACATTTTCAGAGTGAACAACCCAGAAAGTCCGAGCGAATCTCAGGCAGGATGGCAAGCGGCCGTCAGTAACTCGTCATTGAGATCAGGTGAGTTGAAATTTTGGCTGTATCCTCTGTCTATGTTGGCTGCTTACTCGTGTATAAACAATTTGGTGTAATTCACAGCAGGTAATTCACAACCACGATTTGGAAATCCAGCATTTTTTCCTCATTCTCAACCAAACTTCACTGCACCACCGACCCTGTTCAATTGTTTTCAAACGCCTCCTCCACCGTTGCCGCCCAAAATTCGTAATTTCAGGTTCCCGATGGGAAATTTCCAGCCACCTCCTCCACCAATGGGAAATTTTCCACCCCCATTTTCACAAAATCCTTTTCAAGGTATGGTATGCTGGCAGGGAGTTTTGTACTCAGTAGTACAATTATCGGTGGTAAATTGCATATGTTTATTGGACTTTTTGTTACAGGGATGCAATCACCACAGGGTCAAGGTATGATGGACTATTGCAATAATGATGTGATGCATTTTGCGCAGCCTCCACCACCACCACCTGATGTTTGATGACTGAGCTACCACAGGGTGAATATTACTTGACTGGAAGGTAAGAAATAATAGACCTTTGAGTTAACTGCAGTGTATCATTATATTCCACAACAACCAAAATACAATTGCCATTTGCCACAGTACACGTATGTCGATTAATAGGAAGTAGTTTAAATAAAAATAAGAGAAGTAGAATAGAGAATTACATTCAAATTCCAGCATAGAGGTGGTAAGCATACCTAATCGAATTGTATTCTCTTTTAAAAACAACTATTGAATCAAACAATATCATTAATTAGGATTACAGCGTTAAATTTCAAAACTCTTAAAGAATTTTGTGCAATAGAAAAATATACTTTTCACCAATACAATTTAACCTGGTCATAAGTCTAGAACCGCCTATTGTTCCAATTACCACTAGAGAAGCAAACACTGGCTGCTTTCGGCTTGGTCCTTTTCTTTCGGCGTTTGCATATCTTTTAGAGTCGGTATTTGCTCTTCTAGAAAGTTCTTTAGTATCTGATATGCGTCTTGCAAATTATCATTGACCACTATCAAATCGTAAATTCCGGGTTGTTCGCTGAATTCGATCGAGGATTTTGCTGTATTCATTCTTTTTTCCAAACTCTCCGGCGTCTCCGTTCCGCGCTTAGCGAGCCGATTTCGGAGTTCCTCCATTGACGGCGGTTTAATAAATACGAACAAGGCATCTAAATCTGTACTTTTTATGCTCCTAACGCCTTGCTCTTCGAGATCTAGCATACAAATCTTGTTTTTGTTCAGAACGTCTTGCACGGCGACCTTGCTTGTGCCGTAAATGTTACCGGAGAATTCCGCGTGCTCGATGAATAGGCCTTCGGAAATTTGTCGCTGCATTTCTTCTCTGGCCGAAAAATGATAGTGCTCGCCGTTCACCTCTCCGGCTCTTGGATTTCTTGAAGTGTGGGAAACGCTGAATCCAAAGGCGTCCTTGTATTCTTTAAATAAAATGTTCAACAGCGTGCTTTTTCCGCATCCCGAAGGTCCGCTCATTACCACTGGTCGCAATACGTTCATTGTGAGCGCCCGTGTTGTACACAGCTATGGAGCGCGAAGCGGAATTACGAATAAGTATAACGAAACGTAGCGAAATATCTGTAGTAACATACCGAACTGTTAATACGTTGTAAATTAGGCAACAGATACGTGTGTACCTTTTTAAAACCCATTCTGTATGGCTAGCAGTGTATCCGTTACTCGTTTTTCCACGTGTTTCCGCTTGCAAACAGGATTACTCGCGCTAAAACTAGAACCTTAGCCTATTCGTTCTGCGGTTGCTTTATTGGCCTATGCTCGTTGACAACGTGTTGGTTTATTGTATTTCCTGGTATTGTCTTGCTTAACTAAGTAATAATTAAAACCACTTATACTGCTCTGAATGAGATAGAGACTGTATAGCCTCCACCTTCCGTTACTGAGTTCGTTGTATATTCCTAATACTCCAGACCTGTAACTATAAATGTAATGCAATTCAGAAGGTGCATTTTACCTGTACATGTTACACGTCAGCCGTGTAAAGTAACATACTACGCATTTTCCAGTGCTCCAATAACATCATAAAGCTGACGTAACCTTTTGTTTGCTCTGCGTGTGCTTCTGTTTCTGAATAAAATCTCGAATACATCTTAACAGCGAATTTTAGTAGTGTGATTGTATATTACTTGCTCGGCCACTCGAACTCGTCATTCCAGAATTTCCTCCTCGGAAATTGGGCGAATCTGGTAGGTTCAGTTGTTTTAGAATGTCACTCACATCCGTTATACTTCAACGCCTGCGGGCAAAAATCGTTGAATATCGACATCGCCTCCACAAAATCGATGTGATTAACATTGTAATTAACATAGCATTGCGGATTTGTACGTAACTGCACGTACGTAACTATTGATCAGTAGATTAATTTAACCACCTAAAAAATGAACAATAATCAATACCCATAATCTTCTAGAAACTACGTACATTTAACGCAAATAAAACGATTTCAATTACGCTGCTGAAGTGTATTAACGAGTAAGCCGTTGCGTTCGATGACCGTATTTGCTTTCACTCAAAATCCCATTTAAAAGGATGAAGCAATAGTGGTCCATGATTTTCAGGTTCTCATAGTATGGATATCAATACAGTATTCCACCTATATTCGCGGGTTATACGTTCCAAAACCATGTCCTTATCTTGGTTCATCACATCTTTTTGTTGTGATGATCCAATGATATGAATTGCGCTTCCGGCTTCAATTTGCCTGGGCAACGGCGGGTATACTGTTGGACCAGGGCTTCCCAAATTTTTTTGCTGGCGACTCGAATAAACATTTATTCAGATTAACACTACTGAATTATTACCTGGGGGGCGTAAGCCGCCAGAGTTTCAGACCCAATCAAACTAATATGGCCCGTTATCTTCTTTTGAAGTCCTCAACCCCCTAGTTACTTACCTGTAACTCAAAAAGAGGATAACGGCCCCCGTTAGTTTGCTGTGCTTATGATACTTACTTATGTATGGATTCGCTATGAAATTCTGCATTCATTGGCGTGTCGTATATAGTGGGACGACAATTAGTCCGCGAGTTATCAAGGGTTGTTCCACGTGGGGTCACTCGTTACGGCCTACCCGAAATAGGTATTTGAGTTTCGAAATATATTTTTTATAAGCGTTAAGTGAAGTAAAGATTTTCAACCGTTAGATGTCACTGTTTGATCATTTATAACCGTTAGGTGAAGTAAAAAAATTTAACCGCTAGATGGCAAAGTACAATCGACGCTTATAAATGAACTTCTATTGGTCCAATCACGCTAAAATTAGCACATATGAGACGTAATACATAAACTAACATTCCCCGAAAAAATTGGGTTGATTGATTTAGGTTAACCCCGAAAAATCTAGTTTGAAACTCGAATTTGGTGTACTCTTTGCGACACGTAAAACTCGTCGCGCGAGCCCCAGTTTGGAAAGCCCTGAAGACTAAAGTATATTTGTTATAGCGCTATCTTGCTTAGAGTCCGATTCAGCGAGATGGCGGTATGGATCAGTATTTGAACAAAAATGATTTTGACGACATTCCAGATAGTTTTTGATTACTGGATTATCCAGTTTACGTTTGCTTTTGGAATTTTGGTCGGTGACGGTACCGGAAAGCACAACATTAAATGTGGTAATGCGCTTATTTTAGAGCCTGATGAGTAGTGGATTTAATACTGGAAACTAATAATTACGTTACGTACATTTGCTTACTGAATCCAAGAAACACCCTCGAATTAGATGTCTAAGAATATTTTATCACTTCTTCAATCCACGCTCTATTCTGTATACAACTGAATAGATTTCTCTATTTTTTTACAAGCGTATGTTGGACTGATCGTCAGTTCTGTACTAAATGTACTCTCTTTACACTCTCGTACGTTCCCACATGGAATGCACAGTGATCCTAGCATTAAATAAACACTTGATAAGTCGAGTGATATCAAGAAAAAACATAGGCACGTGCAACATATACCTACATCACTTAGATTCCGTACCAAAACAACCTTCGCTAGACGCCTAGGGCAAAGTGTATTTCTGGAATCCGTGAATTCAATTTTGCTTCCATATAGTTCCTGATTTACCTGATCACGTACATTTTATTTGAATATCCGCGGAGTTGAGTTCCGTTTCGTCAAATGAAAAATATAGTTTTATCCTTTGTGTATCAGAATGCTATTCTATTCTAATTCTAGGGAGCAAGTATTTTTTCGAGTTTATTCGGATTCAGAGTAGTTTGCTAATAGTGTTTGTGTATATTTGGAACGCTCTCTCAGTGCTGCATATTACTTCAAATTAGACTAAATTCAATATCAATTTAATTCCCAAGGTTGAAAAGCGTTTTTTTTGGAGTTTTTCTTTGCTATTGATTTTTTTTCTCACTCGTGTGACGCTAGTGATGTATAATAGTGATGCTTACGTGCTTTTTCTTCCTCAGATAAAAATTATGTTACAATCTACCACGTTTCCTACATATTACTGTCGTTCAAGTGAAGGATGTTCAACGCAGTTTTCTCGGTATTTGAAATACTGCTGTGGAAATTGTTCTAGCTCATTTTGTTGCAATGATAATTCACTCCAGCTGGATGTAAACGACTGTGCTACTACTGTCGAGTCCTCGACACCCAAGTAAGTAAAGAGCGACAATAAACAATCGTGCGCGACTGAATTTACATTTGCTTCGTGAACATACAGGCACTCATCGGGTAATGAACATGGACTATATTGTGACCGTCATACACCGTTTGATAATATTTGTTGAACACTACATATATGTAGTCCAACAAATGACTGTTAATTTATGATGGGAAGCAGTTATTACCTCATTTGAACCTGAAATATATATTCTATTAATTAGCCTAAAGATAATAAAGTGCCAACCGTAGAACGGGATTTATTTTCGTGTAGGAAAGTTATACCTTTCGTCCTTACAATCTCTTACGCTTATTTCCAGTTCCTCGAAAATGCTAGGTTATATAATCGGAGGAATGCTTGTGTCATTTGTTGCTGCTATGATCATACAAACGGGACTTAAGAAATGTTTCAAGAAAATCAAACAGCATTACGTTCTACGTAACCAACGTAACCAACAACACAATACTCGTGGTAATTAGCCTATTCCTGTAATAATACTTATCATTAGTTAAAAAGCAATGAACTGCATTTACCTATTAACAGGAGAAATTGAAATTGATGTCATTTCGACAACTCATACATTTGAACCACAATTTGAACCGCCGCCTTTATACAAAGACTTACATTTGTATAAAAAATTGGAAGTTTGCGATGAAGGAAAAGCGTCGACTCACCCTACCGTGCCACGGGCAAGTAATACTTTAATCAAAGATTTATATAATCCTATATATCCTATCCTATCTTATAATTAAGGAATATTGAGATGTCGCCTCAGGCTGAGGAATTTCACAAAAATGAAATAATACACTAAGTTTTTACGTCAACGACCCACACGTTGTTCAATAGCGGACTACGTTCGTTTACATTGTATTAATATTTATAGATGTTACATTAAGATACGTGGTTTTCATACCTGTTTTGTGTTCATTGGCTTACTGCCATGCACGAGATTAGAATCCGACATTGAACCATCATGATTCGTATTTTTTAATTATTGAACTAATTTTAGAATTCTCTTTCGGCTAAGTGCAGTAAGAATCTCGCTGAAATGTCATCATCGCCTCCTTGTTACGCAGACGAAAGTAGTAATTCACGTGAGCAAATTTGAGTGAGTTAATCCGAAATAATATAATGTAAACATAACTCAACCCCTAAACACCAATTTGTTTCTTTACACACTGCTCTGGTCTGTGCTTTGAGTGACGACATTCTTCTGCTACTAGAATAGCGAAGCAATTATCGTCGGTCATTGATCAATCTATTCTATGACTTTTACATGTACATATAACAGGATGTATTAGGACTGTACAAACTGAAATTTCAAAGTTTTAGTAACATTGTCAAAGTCCACTAATCTCTTAATATTTACAAAACTACAATGTAGCAATTAAATCGGGTCATTCTTGATTTGCACAATTTTTTTAAAAGTACTGATCTGTTGATACTATTTAGCCATTCATCTACAGAAAAAGTATGTAACAGGAAACACATCAAAAATAGAGCTTTCAAACCGAAAGTAAGATCTCTTTCATTAGTCATTGATGCCACGTTCCATTTTGGTCACAAGTTGAATAAAACTGGCTGCCATTTTAACATTGAGGTGATTTAAATTTGATTTATAGCTGCTTTATAATTTGCTACCTTACATATTCTATGTTCCTAGTACGCTTTACTTCAACTTCAAGCTTCTCCTATAGGTATTGTATGCTATCGACCCATTTACTTAACATTATTATGACATATTCAACACTTTACATTGCTATCATATTAGTTTTCACAAAATTACTGTCTGGCTGCATTCGGATTAGTGGGGTTCAACCTGTACTAACAAATTTACTGTTTCACCTGCACTAACACAATTGAGTTTTTTCAATACATTTATTTCTAAAATGAACAGTAAATTAAAAAAGAAAACAGAATTGATGGTAAAGAAATCACAAAATCATCCATGCAAATAAAATTCCAGTCAATTATAAAATGGAGTGTTGTCCAGGAATTAGGTGTACATTGCCTGTACAAAACATTTGAACTGATATAAAAGGCAGCGTCGTACAACTTAGCAGTACAAATACAGCTAGTAAGATATGAATTTAAAAATAGTCTTCCATCAATAGACACTTTGAATAAGACCAGCCCTGGAAGTGTATATCAAAAATTTTGATTGTTGTGCAAGTGCCCCTTTAGGTGAAATTCACAGTTTCTGCTTGGTCTTTTTTCACTGAAGAATATGGAGTTTGGGGAAGAAGTAAAGAGGTTTGCATAGGCAGGATTCGAATACAGACATCTCTTTGCAACGGTGAAACTCGGAGGAAGGGCACCAGCCTTCCCGTCGTTTTATCTGATTGTTGGTTAAGGTCATAATCTCGAGAAGGCTCTTGTCCTTGGCATGGTATGCAGCAATCTACCAGCAATTGCAGAATAAAACGAAAACTGGTTAATATATGGATGTGCTAAAACGCATGGAAATAATTACCTTAATAAAGTCTAATTATACCTGCGTGAAAGCTTTAAGAAACCAGCTACCATGTTCCTCATTGCGCATTGCTGTGTACCCCGGCATTGTACCATACGCAATGAGAAAATCAGACATGTTTGGCAATTTGTTTTTCATAATGGATGAAGAATGGTTAGCACAATTGATGTTTCGTGGCGACTGTAAGAAAAATTAGTGTAACAAATGCAATATAAAATATAACAAAAATATGAGCTATGCCTCTTCTGAAGCAGGACCATCGGCTTCATCCACTCCTTGATCAGGATCTTCTCCTCTGCAGGCTTGTACAAGGAATATCTAAATGTAATATTATTTTCCAACCGATAACTGCAGCTCGAACTTCTTCTGAATTCACATAAACAAAACCCTACCTTAGGTTTGTTTTGAAGAAGAGGGCAATTAGCATTCGAAAACAAGGAGTAAATGTCGTCAAGTTTGACAGATAACCCATCTCTTCCATAGATAATCCCGGAGTCCCCGTGGCTCATTAAAACGACAAAGCAGCTCTCATAATTCCTGTGTTTAGACCAGGCCGCAAAATTCTGTATGCAAAGATATTATAGACTTGAGGGCTATGGCATCAAAGCTCATGAATATCTTACTTTCAATGTTTTCCAGATTTCCTTGGCGTCACCGTTGTCCAGTCGGTACACTTCGAATGAGAGCTGTTTCAGTAGTAGCTCCATACGTGCAGTATCTTTCTCACTACCCTAAACATTTGATTTTCAATATTTATTTGTATGTTGCAGGGAAAAGATACTAGATCAACATTCTTATACTGACTGTTCTTTTATCAAGGCAAGCAGACTCCTCAAAATCTTTGACATTAATGATCAGCGCCAGTCCTTTGGTTCCGTTAAACATATGATAACAATCCATGTAATGGCTGCTGAAAAACTGGAAAAGAAAGATGAAAAATGTGAATTGAATGAATTTAGAGGAGAGCAATACATTATTAAATTGTTTCAATACTCACTTCTGGTGTACATGGCTTCACAGTGACAGAGTCAGATGTTGGGCTGTCACACAGTAGTTGCATTGGTAATTCGTTTACATCTTGATTGCTATGGGCAGGCAGTTGTAGCTCATTATGATTGTTTTCTTGTGTATTATACATTGTATGATTGGTGGTTTGTATAGCAGCATGGTTACAGCATGGAGATGACGAGATACCAGCAAGAGAATATAGATCTTCCAAGGTTTTACTTGAACACAGATTTTCTAAATTGCAGTGCGGGTCAAATAGGCGTTTGGGCTTAGTTTCATAAGGCAGAGTACAATCCTCAGCTCTGTTTGGAGCTTCAGTGGCTTTTTGTGGAATTAAAACTACATAGTCGTTACATGGTATGATTGGAGGAGACAAGCTATTGGCAGTACGTTTGCGTGCAGTCGTGCAAAAAGAGGAAGAGAATGAACGTCTGATATTATCCGATGAAGATTGTCCCTGATTGAGAATATTTGCAAGATGAGTTTGGTCGGTTTCAACCAGTGCTGAGCAGAATTCTGTGAAAGCACGTGGACCCCTTGTTGGCAATAAGTTCAAAAATTTAACCTGTTAAAATTAGAAATAAGGTTGTTTGTAAGTGTTTAACATAATTTAAACAAACAGGAAGAAACTCAATATAAACCTTTTGCTGGAACGATGTTTTCTCCGCCGACACTTTCTCAGCACACAAGTCTGTGATGATCTTATTTTGCACTAGCAACTGAAGAACTTCGTCCAGATCTAAATCTTTAGCTAGACGAAGGCGATTGTGTCGGAGTATGTCTACATGCAATTTTTCCATATTTATTCAAACTCAGTTACTGTACGAATATACAAGAATGTTAGTATGGAAAAGGTTTGTTTATAAACAATAAAAAATGGGTGACGGTTCCCAGGGAAACACCCAGCCCAAACACCACCTTCTCGNAAAAATGGGTGACGGTTCCCAGGGAAACACCCAGCCCAAACACCACCTTCTCGGGATTCCAAAAATGGAAAGCTATATTAGAATTGTGGATTATGTATGTTTAACATTTCTAAATTATTGCTAAGTAACGTCCACTATTTACAAGTTTCTTAAATTCAAGGATGTGCGTTTCAAAACCCTTGCTAAAAAACTACTTTATAGTAAAAGTAGGCCGTGTAAAAGTTACGATTGCCTTTTACTTCAGGCAGTTACTTTATTCTAGTATTTCTACTACTTTCGAATCCCGAAAGAGAGAAGTATTGACGAATCGATTACCGCATGAAAACAGCGCGAATGCCGGCGACACCGCCAGTTTGCTGTTGTGTGTTCGTAGACTGTTTGTCTACTGTAAGCTAAGGGCTTTAAGAATCAATTTTGTAAATACCAAAATATGATACTAGCGGTGCAATAGCATGATAACATTCAGATCTAGAACTGGGTGCAGTAATTGAAGGATGGTCTCACCCCACATGTGTGGTCTTGGTNATTGTATGATTGGTGGTTTGTATAGCAGCATGGTTACAGCATGGAGATGACGAGATACCAGCAAGAGAATATAGATCTTCCAAGGTTTTACTTGAACACAGATTTTCTAAATTGCAGTGCGGGTCAAATAGGCGTTTGGGCTTAGTTTCATAAGGCAGAGTACAATCCTCAGCTCTGTTTGGAGCTTCAGTGGCTTTTTGTGGAATTAAAACTACATAGTCGTTACATGGTATGATTGGAGGAGACAAGCTATTGGCAGTACGTTTGCGTGCAGTCGTGCAAAAAGAGGAAGAGAATGAACATCTGATATTATCCGATGAAGATTGTCCCTGATTGAGAATATTTGCGAGATGAGTTTGGTCGGTTTCAACCAGTGCTGAGCAGAATTCTGTGAAAGCACGTGGACCCCTTGTTGGCAATAAATTCAAAAATTTAACCTGTTAAAATTAGAAATAAGGTTGTTTGTAAGTGTTTAACATAATTTAAACAAACAGGAAGAAACTCAATATAAACCTTTTGCTGGAACGATGTTTTCTCCGCCGACACTTTCTCAGCACACAAGTCTGTGATGATCTTATTTTGCACTAGCAACTGAAGAACTTCGTCCAGATCTAAATCTTTAGCTAGACGAAGGCGATTGTGTCGGAGTATTTCTACATGCAATTTTTCCATGTTTATTCAAACTCAGTTACTGTACGAATATACAAGAATGTTAGTATGGAAAAGGTTTGTTTATAAACGATAAAAAATAGGTGACGGTTCCCAGGGAAACACCCAGTCCAAACACCACCTTCCCCTGGCTTCAAAAATGGTATGCTATATCAAAATTGTGGATTATGCATGTTTAAGATTTCTTAATTATTGCTAAGTAACGTCCACTATTTACAAGTTTCGTAAATTCAAGGATGTGCGTTTCAAAACCCTTGCTAAAAAACAACTTTATAGTAAAAGTAGGCTGTGTAAAGTCACGCTTGCCTTTTACTTTACGCAGTTACTTTATTCGAGTATTTCTCCTACTTTCGAATCCCGGAAGAGAGAAGTATTGACGAATCGATTACCGCATGAAAACAGCGCGAATGCCGGCGACACCGCCAGTTTGCTGTTGTGTGTTCGTAGACTGTTTGTCTACTGTAAGCTAAGGGCTTTAAGAATCAATTTTGTAAATACCAAAATATGATACTAGCGGTGCAATAGCATGATAACATTCAGATCTAGAACTGGGTGCAGTAATTGAAGGATGGTCTCACCCCACATGTGTGGTCTTGGTTCATTGTTTTGTTCTCCTCTTGCGCACAGAGGATTCGAAGAAAGGTACTTATAAAATATTCTGTATGACTGTTCGAATTGTTAACCTGTTTCTAACACAGTGAAACTGCAGCATGGCTTGTTATTTACTACCATCTGATTCATTAGTTTTATTTAGCTCAGAGCGCTTCCTTCACGACATCACGAACCACGAAAGTTTTCTGGATGGAACAGAGGATATGAGATTTAGGAGATCTAATTCGTATGTTGAATTATGTCGCTCGAACAGCACCCTTACCAATACATCAGGAAACAGTTCGGTTAATTTTACCTCGTCCACTAATTTGGGAGAACGAGTGTTAGTGGCGAGACCGGGTCTTGTTGTCGTTCGAGATGGTATGGATATAATATGTTTGGTAATTTTGCATGAATCTAGAATATCTTTGTTTTGTGTAGATATTTTCAAATGTGTAATTTTACAGAAAGCCGCAGGTATTCCTTATCCGTGGTTTTATTATATTTCACCTAGTTTTTTTTGTCAAACGGTACGTTATTATTAAAAGACTGCCACATTGATGGTGCGGGAGTAGCTCAGCAGAAAGGTACATTCACCAGCTCACAGTCGAGCTGGCTGTTAAGTCGGGTACCGACGACGCCGAGGTCACTGCAGCGATGATAGTGACCTCCGTCGTGGTTATAGTAACCTCTTGGGCCCGTCAGTGACTATAGGTGATACCATCTCACAAGCTCAAATTAATCAACCATTACTAGTCTGTAACTACTGTCACATTGCCTGCCATCGAGGTTATGGTAGCTTATAGTTAATTGTAAGGAATGGTATTTGCATGTTATTCTGTACTATGTACATTTATATTTGTCTTCAATTACAGTTGCTCGAATATTCTAGGGAACGTGCATGCCATTGATGTTTACATCAAACCTCTTGATACCTGTGTCATGTTGTTAGTGATTAACGTTGTCGCAAACAGTGCGTAATGGGTTGTTGTACTTGGTGAGTTAGGATTGTTTTCTTTATTTTTTGTTTACTGTTCTGTTTCCCCATTAAAACCATGTTCTTTTCTTTTCAGCTCAAAGCTTTTCAATAAATTCTGTTCCCACCGCCAACCCGTCAGTTATGCTGTTTTATCCAGCAACCCCTTTGCACATTATAACTGAAGATATGGTCTTCAATTCATCCAATTCCAGCCGGTGCCGTTCTCCTCTCGCATGGTTAGTTTTTTTCTTAATTTTCGTTTGATTGTGTAAAAGGAACAACTTATGGCATGTTACAAACATATACCATGTACGACTGTCATTTCAGAGCAGCTCAAAGGAACACAGTACAAAAATCAATTATTCATAAAGGTTTTGTGAAGGAGATTTGTCATCGTTATGAAATGAAAACAGTAATCACATGATATCTAGAATATGGCTTGTACTTAAGGATCAAAAATTAATTATGCGTTGCTCGCCTTCAGTTGATTTTGATTACGATAATTGAAATGAAACTAACATGGAATATATGAGAAATTTAGTACAGAACCTTTTCTCCAAATTAAATTTCAAGTAGGGGTACTAGATGTACTCCTCTTCCTAGACAGGTTCTCTTCTTTTCAAATACAATAGCATCTAGACAAACTTCCTATACTCGAAGCAGACTGGATTTTGAGTGTTGAATATTACGTATTGTGGGACCTCTAGGTTTAATTTATAATTTCGAATTATAGTCTATTGATGAGTTGGTGTGGTGATGAATTGAAGTGGATTCTATTTCTGCATTAAAAGAAACTTGGTTTCCTTTTTACATTTATGACGTACTCTGCTGGAAAATTGATAGGGATGTTGAATATTGATGCCTTAATCTATTTAATGGTACAATGCTCAAGAAAAAGGAAACTTCAAACTCAAGGAACCTTCTCTCGGTCAATTTAGTGTTGTTAGCTATCATGAAATTTTAATGGAACGTATCGCAATAGCAACCGTAATTTTTTTGTTTTCAGTAAGTTGCTGCAATTACATGGAGTTCATGAAGTAATACTGACATCGGATCATATTTCTGTGAAGGTAAGTGGTATTAAGCTAAAGTTTGGAAGAGTTTTAAAAGATTAGACCAGCGGGCGCCAACCTTTCTCTGTGATGCGGGCAGGACATTGATGATATTCGATGAGCTTCAAACTGTTTAAAAATATATCTTGTCAATATTGTCATGTTTATACATTCCATTCCCTGCATAATCGGATTAGTTTCTGAGGACTAGCATCAAGAAGTGTTTGTTTTGTCGAGTATTGAATTCCAGGGAATGGAATCCAGTCCCATAAGCTAGGACAGTGATCGGCAGTATTCAAAACACATTTCTATTGATTTTTGTAATTCCTCGAGTTGATTGAAGTGGTCCAATTTCCTGAGCGAGTATTCTCCCGGGTACAGTGGCTTTACAGGTTTAGCTTAAAATTAGGCCTTGGGAGACCGTTGCTAAAAAGTAATCTCTGATTTGTTTGGATTCAGTAAGTAATCAATACCATTTCTTCAGAATTAGCAATTGAATTACCGTACTTATCAATATTTGTCCCCTGCAAAGGTTAATGAGTCCAGGTGAATGTATTTGTTTTGCAATTCCCAAAAAATTATTCAAAAGCAGATTACCTACCCAGTCTCTGTATAATATATATTACTATTACCGCAGCAACGGAGCTTAATTGTGGTATAAACCTGTACTGTACTTGCCTAAAATATGGCCTCCTTCCAAATGATAAAAATCAGTAAGGTCATTGCACTGTAGAAGTAATGAATATAAATGAATTTTGCTTTCTCCTGAAGAATGAATATCCTTTTCATGTGTGTGTAAGCTAGCTTGCTTACTAATAATATAAAAACAATTTGGAATTTGGGGTGGTGTATTTTTTGAATCTTAGGTCAATGTCTAATGTTGAGCAGGAAACATTCCCTTTGTCTTTAGTTCATCAAAATGATTACTTTATATTTGTAGCACTGTAGTATTTAATTTTAGTGTTGCATTTTGAACTTCAGCTAGTTTTATAAAACAAAAAGTCGCTATATCACCATGGCTTGACTGATATTGACTCACTCAGGAATTTATCTATCAATTTTGGAAGGTTATTGATTGTAACCATATGTGTCGTTTCTCGCTGGTGAACCGTAATGTTTTTCTCTTATATACTGTAAATGTGTCAATGACTCACTGGATCAGTTGGCATAGCGAAATAAATTTTTAATGACCACAGACTTAACTTTCATACTGTTGTACTAGTTTGAGTTAGGAATAGTTTCAGCCTAAGGTATTAGCTATTGGGAAAAATTGTTTCATATTTGTATATGTCTCGTATTTTGAAATTCCTTGTTTTTCCTTTAAGAATCTTAGTTGAATATCGGGTCAAGTCCATAAAACATTCCCTTCGTCTTTAATTATTTATCAAATCGTGAACCTGGTTGTGTAGACAGACAGATTTTCATGTTTCTTCTTCTTCTTTGACCCGAAGCTTCGCGAAACCGTAAACTTTACTTTGATAGTCAATGATTTTATGTTTGTTTCATAGAAAGTTCACCACAAACACAAAAATGAATCGAACGAAAAAAGGCATTGTACAATAAGTTGGACGGATTTGAAGCCCGTGATTCTCGCAGCATTGTTGGAATTTTTTTCTAGTGGTTTACCTGTCTTACTTGAAGAAGATAATTCTAGTTCCGGTATATATTCTGTATATTTTTAGTAATGTAAATGAATACACTACTATCATTTCAATGTGATCGATCTATACGGGGACAAGACAATATTTTACTGCGACAATTTCCTACAGCTACATTTTTCGACTGGTGCTCAAAGTACTATAGTGCTACTATAATATTATGGTCTATCTCATATTTGGTGGTGAGGGTTGGGAATTTGGATGAGGTTTATCAATGTCTTTCATGGGTGGTTCGACTAGAAGAATAAAAAGAGCCATGTAAGAAATTCATTCTTCAGAAAATTGTCGTAGTAGAAATCGGTGTATAGGAATATGTCATAAACTCATCGATATTAATGTATTTCAGAATGCAGTACTGACATTTCTCTTATGATTCAAGATTTGATTGACAGTCAAATCAGGCCTTTGGTGCAACAAGAAGGTGGAGATGTGCTATTCGTTGTAAGTAAATTCCGTTTCTTTCGGTACCTTATTCTATCATAAACGTTTCATGTTTGTCCTACTAGTATAATACGGACACACTGCCATTTACATTTGTGTTTGTGTTTCCATAATCGTATATTCTTGCAGTGTAATGCTCTTATTCTGTTTATTCGGATTGTATCTATTTGCTCCCGAGAGAATGAAATTTAAAAATCAGTTAATCTTTCTGGTATTTACTCTTAGGATTACAACTGCCATAATCACTGCGTTGAGCTGAGCTACCAAGGGAATTGCATATCCTCTCCATCGGCGACTCGTGTTTTAGAGGGTGTTATACTAAACTTTTTGCAGTTTCATATTCCTGAAATTAAAGAAATCATGCAGGCAAGTCCTACTAATATAGTTCTGAATATGAACAGGAAGAACGTACTAAACTCTATTTATTTCTTTTGATAGATCTCTCATCAGAGATGACAATGCGTTCAGATCGAACACGGTGAATTTTGCCTCAGGAAATAGCTTGCGCTCGCCAATGGATATTCCGTAGAGCTGAACGATGCTCGGGCATGCACAAATAGCATTGTTATATTAACCCCTGACCTGATCAGATATTTTTTTCAATCTAAACCCATCCCAACTCCTGTTATCCCTCAAATTACTACTGTTATGAGGAATAAAAATTCTCAATTCACTTGACGCAGAGGCCCAAAACTTTATAGTAGATTAACACAAACTACTTCTGTTTGATTGAAAAAAATGCTATGGTAGCGTGTGAAAGTATTCTTCCAATATATTAGGAATGCTTTGTTAATTTCAATATTCCATAATACAAAGTGTTCCTTTAAAACTATTCGTTATACTGTACAAATATACAAAATGTTATTTTAAAAAGTCTCCCAACAACTACTCAACAATATTCTCGACAAACTTCCGTTAATTTACACTCGTATTCTTCGACCACTCTCTCGTCCGGAAGGCAGGGTCCAAAAACTTCGAGAAGCAAAGTTTCCGCTTCTATAGCTTCTTTAAAGTCTGCGAACGAAAGTCTGCTGTCGTGATCGTAATCCATTTTTTTCAAAGCTATTTCGACCAGTTCTTTAATGCCCTCATCTGGATCTTCTTCTGTGGGTTGCTTGACCAGAGCATTTTTCAGCATCTGAAACATTTCTTCTCTTGATATATAGCCGTCTCCGTTGAGGTCATACACATCGAAGGTATATTTGATCTTTTCGTCCAACGTGCCTCGAAGAAACACGGACAATCCCTCCACCCATTCCTTAGTATTTATGTAGGAGTCGCTGTCTTTGTCAAACGCCCGAAAAACCCGATCCATCAGTAGATCTTCCGTCATCGAGAACCAGACTTGAAGAAAATCTCGAAACTGGGTCCTGTCGAGCATCACCTTTTCGGATCTGTTGAGTTCGTGGAATAATACGAGCAAACCTTGGACTTCTCTGCGCGTAAAGTGGAGTCCTGGTGATTGCCGACAGTGCTCCTCTGCTTGTTTTTGTAGATTCTTTCTGTTCAGGCCGTTCATTATGAACATTTTGACCTCTATAGTTGAACAACACTTCCTAGTTAAGTTACTTCTTAAGAATTTTCACCAGACTCAGTAGGATGCTTAATTTTGCCTAATAGGCGTTTCCAAGGTTACGTACCACTGTGGCAGTATGGAGTAACAAACCAGGATTGTACGTTGCGCGAGGGGGCGCTGTAGAGTAATCCAGAGACTCCATAACCATTTTTTTTGATAAGAATTGCAGGGTCTGTGGTAACTTAACTGGGAGGAATTTCAGTGCTAACACTTAGCAATAACGCAGTGAACAATATTCTAATGTATACTGATAGCGTAATTACGTAATAATTAGGTGACGTAACCGACACGCTCTGGCGATTTTGAATTCTTGCTCCACTTTCTCTCATCGATTCCAGACCGGCAGTACTAAATTAGAACTGTTTTAGCAACATAATATCTTATCTGACAAATAGATCACGGATTAAAATGTCAGAAACCCTTACCCTCGACCAGGACATATCAAGAGCATGCGAGCTGATCGACGTTTTGAAGGTATACTTGCTGGTGAACTCTCGTTAAGGTTGTACAATTTATTCGCGTATAGTCTTCGTAAAGTCGGAATAAATAGGCGATGATCCCCCAGATACAATTCCCTGAGATGTTGTAGAGTTCAGTTTGACTTTTAGTTCGTGATTTGTGAAAAATCTTCTTCGCAGAGTCAAGGACAAGTCCCAACTGACAAACTGCTTGCTTTGAAAGCAGTTCTCCAAAGCGAGTTTCTTCATGCGGTACGGGAAGTGTACGAGCATGTATATGAAACTGTCGATATTTCAGGAAGCCAAGAAGTAGCTGCCAATGCGACCGCAAAGGTGAGACATTGTTTAGTTATGTGCTGCTGAAGATTTCCATCTGAAATAAAACTCCCTTTTTCAGGCAACGGTTGCTGCTTTCGCTGCCAGCGAAGGTCACGCGCACCCTCGAGTTATTGAGTTACCGAAAACGGAGGAAGGGCTGGGATTTAATGTCATGGGCGGCCGAGAGCAAAGTTCACCGATATACATCTCTCGTATAATTCCCGGAGGTGTCGCCGATCGCAACGGTGGACTCAAGCGAGGAGACCAACTGCTTTCTGTAAACGGGGAAGTAAGCAGACAACCTCGATTCTCTCTTTGCCTTTTTCTTCATGACTTGACACACTTTTTTTCTTGCTAGTCTGTAGAAGGTGAATGCCACGAAAAAGCAGTCGATTTACTCAAAGCTGCCGAAGGTAGCGTCAAACTAGTGGTTCGTTACACGCCCAGAGTTTTGGAAGAAATGGAACAAAGATTCGAACGGTTAAGACTTTCACGTCGGCAGCATCACACGAGCTCGACCAACTCTGGCTGAAGGCATACCTTGAATAGACAGGCGGACACCTAAGACTAAATTGTCAAAGCCTTTTACGTAATTTAACTGATTGTCATTGTGTCCTTATTATTAACATCATGGTTTTATTTTGATGACTTCTCTGGTCGAAGTGCTATTTTTTTTTACCCCAATCATCACTACTACTTTTTATTGTAAGATTTGTATATGGGTAATAAATTGTTGTGATATATCTACGGTGGTTCTAGATTGTCCAGTTCTTAATAACACTTTCTTTTCTAACGTTCATCTTGTATAACAGATTATGAGACTTTAATTCGACTCGTCAATTGACAGCTACTTCTGGACTTCTTGGAATATGGACAGTTACTCGTATACTTTCTGATTCGTATGAAGAAAATCGCTTTGATAAAGCAAAGTAGTTGGTTACTAGATACTTGTCATTGAATCTATTTAGAAAAAAAACTGTCCAACTTTTCTAATTGGCATTGTAAGGGGAACTAGTCCTATAAATTACTTTTTCCACAAAGTCTGTGTGCGTCGTCACCTCAGCAACAAAAGCAGATCTATGTAATCAGCATACAATAACTGCTCATTAAAATTCTGATTCGAATCTACAATAATAAGCAGGTTACCAAAAACTATGTTACTCTTGTCAGAAAAACTCTGGTATCAACACCTCGAATGTAATGCTTTTTAATCAGTAGAAAACATTGCAGCAAGCCAAAAAAAATACAGAGGAACAATTTCTTTATACAGTATTTGTCTACAGTAAATGGCACAACAGATACGGCAATAGTTACCAGTATATTTGTTGTTACATGTGTATAGGAAATGGCATGTGCACTATTATTAATTAACTCCCACGATATAGAACTGAATGATACCATGCCAGGCTTTACTGGGAAAGTATTTTTAAATAAAATATTATTGATCTTTTTTTGTACTTTAAGTATCTTCATCCCCAAACCAAGTACCAAATGTTTCCTCCTCTTGATGCATAACAACTGCAATGCATTCATCTACTATGCAGGTATTTTGGGAGGTGGACGAAGCAGTGAGCACCACATCTTCAGTATGTTCATTTTCGTTTTGATATTCAGGTGGTCGTGAGTTATATATGATGAGAGACAAGCATATGACTCCAAAGGAAACAAAGTACAATGCGGAGAGCTGAAAACAAGTGGGAATAACTTGAATGGTGAATGATTAACATCACTTTTCATTTTTGGATTAATTGTACTTACCTCGTAATTAAAAAGAAATATTCCGACAAACAGAGCGTAAAGATCAGCAGTTAACAAAGACAAATTGACAACGACTGCACTTCCAATCCTCATGGTTATTGGCATCAATGAGTAAAGTAAAAACATAAAGATTGCATAGCTAAGTATTAAAAGTACTGCCACTGTTGACCACTTCACCGATTCCAATGCATGTCGCTCTAGGCAGCCGCTAAATAATGATACAAAAGCAAATTAGATGTGTTTACGGCTTCATTGCCTTTACAAATTACATACAGCTGTAAGAATTAGAATAGAATACGACATTACACTTACACAAGGATTCCATTTATCGTAGTCCCGTAAAGACCAAACATGGCCGGAATCTCAAGATACCCGAGCGGTCTGTTTTTAACAAAATATT
The DNA here is from genome assembly GCA_013436065.1 of Halocynthia aurantium. Lineage (NCBI taxonomy): Eukaryota > Metazoa > Chordata > Ascidiacea > Stolidobranchia > Pyuridae > Halocynthia > Halocynthia aurantium. The sequence goes on along the minus strand of QXVX01008560.1, from coordinate 58,125 downwards.
CAATACCGACATTTGATATGCCATAGCATGTGGCAGCACCAAGCACCATCAGGTCACCAACCAGAGGGTTCGGACCTACAAGACACAGAATATACTTGAAATGGCAATTATTTGCAGGCGAATATTCTTTGGTTAAAAAACTCACCAGAACCACCTTTTCCGAGTAAAACATCAGCTATTATCATGCACGAGACACCGGTCAGTGCTACGACTACTCCGACATAATGAACTATCTTGAAATGTGATTTGAGGAAAAATCTCGACAATACCATGACAACCAAAATAACAAAACAGTCCAGAATCTAAAACAAAAAACTGTTCACCAAAAGACATCGCATACCGTCCAAATACCAGGGTAATTTCATACCTGAACGCTCGTCAAAGAAGTGTATTGATAGGCTGAAACGATTAAATAATTTCCGACAACATCGGCAATAGAAATTATGAGATATTTCCACCAGTATCCTTTTAACGTCTGGGGAAAAAAGGTTCATATTTGACTACACTAAAATAAAGGAAAAATGGGAAGTGTATCAAGTAATCTAAAAAAGGGAAAATGGTTAGGATACTATATTGTATTGGATTCATTATCGAATGGTTCACGATGGTGAATAGTAATCTTTGTTCTAACCTGAAGAAGGCAAGAATTACCATACTCGTTTTTTTTCAGTAACAAGTAGGTTCCATAAGTGGCAAGCAACAAGATATAAACACACAAATTTTGCGTGAGTGGTATATTGGCATTGTAATCTTGAACAAGATAGTTACTGGTGACAGCGGTTCCACAGATCATCAAAGACAGACCTTGTCCGCATAATATAGGTTTCCAAACATTCCTGAAATTGCAAGCATATATGATTCAATAGTTATACAGGCTTTATGCAGATATGTACTTTTCTATTGCAGCGGCATTACCATGTCAACGCAGTTGAAAGAATATTGCGGAACTTTACGCAGACAGTACGGGGACCCTGTACAGAACTTGAAGGTATTTCAGACGTATCCTCGTCCATGTTTTGTATCTGCGTATATTTATCTCACTCTTTTGTACATATTATCCCCGATAATCATGCTAATTGCAGCATTTAATCGATTCAGCGTCTCTAGCTACGATTTACAGGATCCAGTTTACGTATTCCGTAACTTTCCACGTGGTGAAAATACTACTGTGGTTCCGTTTAAATTTAAAAACGTGTACCTTCCTATGTTTTTATCCATTTTTATTAGTTTAACGTATACCCTGGACTTGTATAACGCAATAAACATACAGTAATACTAAATATGATAGTGATGATACAAGATTGTAAATTTATGCGACCGCAATATCACTGCAAAGGCTTATGGCTATCCATTGAATACCTCGCTATACAGTGATGTCACAATTCAAGGGAGGCTGGTCAATTGTCAAAATAAACTAGGAAGCAAAGCGTTTTGTAGAAATAACTGGCTCATATTAGTTAATGAGGGAATTATGTAATGAAATTTGTCCGTGGTCGGGCATCCTCCCATGTATTTAGCTGTGGGATTTTAGGTTTTATATCCAGTGTATTCTGCATTGAAGCATTTCGCGAAAACAGTTGGTCTAAGTGGCGGAAAAATCCCGGTAACGTTTGAGACATTTATATATGGTACATATATGCTTTCACAGTATACCGCTGTACGTTTAAGAGTATTTTCCCTTTATTTATTTAGTTCTATCAGAATGTCTGCCTCTTCCACCACCACTTGGATGTGCAGAACATACTCAAGCGCAAGAAGTCATGTCAGGGGACGAAACTGATTTCGCGTGGCTAACTTTTATTGCTACTCTATTTTTGATAGCTTACGTTTTATCTTGCCTCTTAATTCACGTCGAACATGATCTCAAAGCAGCTGTAATAGATGAATTGATATCGAAACGAGCGCAAATGTGTTCAATAGTATCTGGAAGTGAGTTACTAATATATAGTTTTTTTTTTGTTGGAGCAGCTAAATTCTGTTGGATTCTCACTTTTATCATTTTTTTATGATCAATTCTCAAAGCCGCTTTGAACATACTGACTTGTGTCATTTCTGCCTTCCGAACTAACGTTATAACATCGATTACCAAACGACAGAGTTTTTTTCAATTTGCCGGTTTTACCGCCGTATTTTCATCCTCTTTCTACCTCGTACTCGGTTCTGTTATTTGCTCACTGGTTGCCGCCGTATTAACACATCAACTTTATGAAGAAAAGGAATCTGTTTCACTCCCAGTTCAACACATGGCAAAAACCATAAAACAGGTATTTTCTATGCATTAATTGGTGTATGTGCCACGAATTGATAGCACCATGAATATCGTAAATAGCTGTCATTCACCTTGAACTGAACAACCTTTCAAATAAACAAATTATTTATTAGCACATGGCCAGGAATATGATGTATCCAGATGATAGACGCAGTACGAAAATGGTTACGTTTTCAAGCATGGGTAGGGAAATGGAAGAAATCGCAGCTGAAATTGCCGTCAGAGCTGTCATGCAATACAGCTTGGAGGAAGATGTTGCGGAACATGTAAAACAGGTTAATATTTTACTCAATGTTTTTGGTTGTTGTAATTCACTGTATTATTCATATATTTATCCATACTTATATTCAGACATTTGAAGCTAAGTTTGGACCTACGTGGCATTGTGCAGTTGGCACCGAATTCGGCAGCGCAGTGCATCACAGGTCTAATGAATATATAGAGGTTGCCATGCCGGAAATGTCAGTGCTTTTATTCCGTTGTGATGAGCCTCGTTCGCAGAGTCAATCAACTTTAATGTCGTCAACTTCCTCATTAATTTGAAGAATTCATAGGGAATTCATGGCATTTGACTGAAATGAAAGTCAACAGTGTTTCTAATTGTGACTTGTTCAAAAATCTAATATCACCCACCAAGTTTACATTACCTGTAATAAAGCGGGACATGTTTTTTAACTTGCTTTCTGGATAAATCTCTACCTAGCATTTTAAAAAGGCGTAGCAAGCAATCAAAATCTAAGTGAGATCTCTTGTGCCATCTAGCGGGACCAATCTGTGATAGGAAAATCACAATCCCGACTGAGCAAGAAGTGGTTTTATTTGTTATGTTACAACATATGTAATAGTAATGCTATTAATTTGCTTACGTCATTATTTATGTTCTAACGACGCAGGAAGAATGGCAATTGACATTTACTTTATTTGATCGCCCTAAAGCACATTAGCTTTTGTAAGAAACCTCAAAGGGAAATCATATCCTATCAAATACATGCAAATGTATATGAGGGTCATTGGAGAAACTGAGCGCCAGTAGGTATAACTGAGGAAACCGTTCATGAAGGCACACTTGGCTGATGACTAATGTTAATCGCTCTTATTTTCCTTCTCGAGGTCTAACTCGCCAATACTTTCTATCGTTGCAAACGTAATCAGAATTGTAACCATGGAAACTAAGGTCGAAGGTCCCCGATTTCTCCGTCAAATTTGAACCTAATTCTATAAGAATACAATACGAGTCGCTAAAATCATTACAATTTGAGGAAATAATGAGCGAGTAAATTTAATATATTAGTATTCACTGTAAAATTTCTAGTGTTGATTTAGTTTTATGTTATTACCGTCATGGAGATCGAACAAACGTTCGAAATTTCTCAGGAAGATTTCAACGAAGAAGAAGAAGAGAATACGTTGGATAATTCCTTGCAGGAGGAGGATGTTTTGAACTGGAATGAGCCATCCGACAATGAAGAGGGTATTAATGTTGTTTTGAGTTGAAGAGTCGTATTATTATAAATAGATATTTTGATAGAAATATATGTGTTAAGCAATCGTGTTGTTAAATACAGATTATATTCACGATGATTACAGCGACCTCTTTAGCTCTGTTGATTACTCAGAACAAGGCGACTATGAAGAACCTGTTGTGGGTATGTACAACAGCCTAAAATCCTCATTATACAGCTATTGTGCATTCCATGCACTAGTGTTCAATTCTGGACTATGCAAATGGATCAAAGTACACATGCCGAATGCAAAAAAAAAATTCTCTTGACGTACTTGTATGTACTTTGACTATACAGTGAAATTGATGTAAATATTTATTCTAGTAAAGGATATTCTGCACTAGCTTTGACTACTGGCACATTGAAATTATTAATTTGTAGATAAAAGTGAGAAAATGCTGGATATATGCCTTGTATCTTCAAAATGTTCAAATAAGGATAGCTATGGTCAAAATTCTTGAAAACTTCTATTTTGTACCCAGCTGCCATGTACCTGGACACAAATCCTGCTGCCCAGAGGGAAAGAGCACAGCTCATATTGCTCCGTCGTCACCTGGATGTGCTCCAAGAGAAATTGCATGAGAAAGAATTTGGTGTTTTAAAAGCAAGGTGATGTTCATAATGTATTTACTATGATGACTATACCTGCTCTGATTTGCTACAAAATGACAGAGAGTCACCTTCGAAAGCATAACAAGTCAGAAACTCGGACAGAATCTGAGCTCACCATATCATGAAGATTAAGCCAACACAGCCACAACATAACATTAAAATGCAAAGTCAATCAAAAGCCTTGTAGATAGACTACATACCCCTTTTAATTTAATAACCCCTAAAATTTCCAACTTACAATTTTCCTCGCATTTCCTTTTCATCAGAGAAGAGCTGAACGCATGCCGAACCAGAATGAAAGCCCTCGAAGAAGAACAAAGGAATGTAGAGAGAGAAATCGAAGAAACTATAGACAACAAGGCTTCCTATTTCAGGCTGATTTCACAACATGAAAAACTTGATGTAGAAATTATGAACGAGCACGATGTCGAGACGGTGATCATGGCGAACTTGGAAAATGCTGAGTAAGTGTTGAAATCCTATACAGTGAACCCGCGATTTAACGGACTGATAGGGGGGAATACCTGTCCGGAAATGTGAGAGTAATTTTGCTAAAAGAGAAGGAAACCGTAATGCAAGCAATTTATGTATGTCAAGCTTATGACTAACACTAAGATGTACTTTTTCCCTCTCCCTTGAAGACATTGCAACTTATTAATAGTATTTGAGAAACTGTTATTAATGAAAAATGAAAGGGGAAACTGCAACCACAGTCATGTAACTGAGAGCGATCGCAAACGTGAACAAACCAGTATAGCTCCTCAGGTTCCTTAAAATTTTTTACTGTAATTAAGTGTGTTGCATGAATTAGACTCGCCCTGTCTGAAGTCGAACTGGAGCAGCGACATTATATGAATCTTGGAGAGAAAGTGGAGGAGCAAGAGAGAAAAGTCAGTGCACATAAAGAGCAAATGGCTCGATATCGGCTGGAAAAAGAGCATGAAGTGGCAAGACTTGCTGAGAGAAGGTGGAAAAAGGCAGAGAGGTAATTTTAAATTGATGGACAAATGTCTCCTGCATTGCTTAAGTGGCAACATGCTATGTAGTAGGGAAATATGAAAAATCCTATACATTTTGCATAAGTTTGTTTGGAGGTATCAAAACTATTACAGAAATTGCATAATTTTTGTAAAAGGAATTATAGCTTGAGGACAAAGTTTTTTTTGTGATGATGCATTAGCTTAATTGTTAATTCAGTAGTGACTGCGATGTACTAGTTCCTATATTTTGTATTGTTAGTCTGTACTTGATGCAAATTCAAGAATCTGAAAAACAATACAAGCAAGCCATGGAATCGGCCATCGTCAACAACATCAAGGCTAGGAGATTTTTGCAAGTGAGGAAATATCTCATAATGGTTTGGCTGCAGTATGCTTATATGCTTTAAATGATTTAGGAATCACTGCAAAAAAAACAAGATGAAAATTCGGTAAACCAGGCTCAGAATGAGGACTCGTTTAAGAGGAAAATGGTCGGCATTATCGGTCTGAAAAACAGCATTTCTGCGAACAGAGAAAACTTACGTGCTCTGCAGGTAAGTAAATGGATATGCTTATTATATATCGGTGCTGTAGTACATTTTATGTTTTGTATCACTAGGCAAGAGATGCTGCACGACAAAGAAAACGAGATAGGGCTGAGAAAAAGCAAAGAATGCAAGTTCTGGAACAAGGTGGCAATCCTGAACAAGTCTTACTGAGAAGAAAAAAATTTATACAATTTGAAAAGCAAAAGAAGTAAATGGGTATCATTCAATCTAAAGGAACAATAATTTGAAATATTTCGCTGATAATTCACAGAGAACTTCGAGCAAAACAAGTCGATGCTAAAGTGAAAATAGCTGCTAAGATATTGTCAGAGGAGCAACGAATTTCCAAACTAAAACAGCAACAGGTCTTTTTCTCAAATCATAAGATATATCAATAAATATACATTTTCTGTATATCTCGTATGCATGTTCCTGTTTGACCGAACAATGTATGTTTCAGCCTCACCTTTGGGCAACGGTTGCCTCGGAGAAAAAAAAAGAACTCGGACCTTTGAAAAAGAAACATATTACTAGACGAATCGAATTAACTCAGAATGGCGAAGTCTCTTTTATTGAGAAACCGAAGCAGGAGGAACAAATGGCAGTTAGTATTGATATTTAATAATTGTTATACATCTACTGAATACATACATTGCACCACTCATCAAAATTACCCGTAACGGAGCCTCCTGCTTTCACATTTCTTCATGCCATGGATTTCATATTTTTATTGTCTATTCCCTCCATTTTTCCAGGTGAAGACTGAAAGAGAAGGGACTACAGACGCTTCTTCGATCAGTGTTCGAGAAGCCACTGTTTCTAGTCCTGCTTCTTTGGCTGGCAGACTTCAGGTATACTCAGAACTGTATTGCTTCCAAGTAAAGGAATATTCGTTCAATATCCAATAAAGATTTTCATTGAAGATAAAATATTCTTTGTATCTTTGGTATTTATTGTGGAATGTATGTCTATGTTCAGGCTCTGGCTTCTGTTCGAAATGAAGATGAAGAAGAAGATTTGGCACTTCCAGAATTCGAGGGATTGTGGAGAAAGAAACATAAAGATTACAAGGTAGGAATTTGTTCCCAAGATCCGTTGCTATATTTTCTTGGCAGCTGATATTCTTTCTTGTGTGTATTCTGTTCAACAATGGCGATACGTTTCTGCAGGTTCCGAAGGACGAATCAACAGTAAAAAAGCCGGTAGGTGGCAGCAAAATGGAGCATGACATATTACAGAAAACTCTATCGCGTCACCGTGCCGGCATCGTCGTCAAGCAGGTCGCGGCCGGAAGAGAGTTCAAAGGCCAACCTTTCTACAGCAAACCTGGTGTCATTCATTTTGAAGTGAGAATCCAAAATTCTTTCATATTAAGTAATATCACTTCAGTTTATTTGCTCATTCATATTTAATATCCAGGATTTTGATGTTGGCATGGTGTACAAGAAGAAAATAGTTATCACAAACGTTTCTTATAGTATAAATTTCTGTAAACTGTCTGGACTTTCAGAGCACTTGAAGGATTTTATTCAGATCGAGTAAGTGCAAGTACATCTGAATTTGAATAGTCATTCTGAATCAGTAAATGTTTTGAATTTTACTGTCTAGATTCAAACCTCCTGGCCAAATGTCTGCTGGAATGTCATGTGACATGAACGTAACTTTCAAACCAATGGTGAGTCGTTTTCTCAGATAAATAATTTCCCTGTTTTATATGTTAAGCTCATCTTTTCTGCCGCAGATAAACGAAGACCTGGAGGGAGAAGTGAAATTTTTGGCCCAGACTGGCCCATTCTCTATTCCACTGAAATGTTCTACGAAGAAATGTGATGTAAAAATAATCCTGGCAGAGAATTATTACCAATCAATTATTTTGTATGCTGTTGACTGTTATTCATTATATTTACCATAGTTATCCCTCGACGTGGATTTCGTTGACTTCGGTTCACAAGTTGTTGGAGAAACCATCCGACGATCTGTTCAGCTGATCAACAAAGGCGCTCTCGGAACTCGATTTGAGTTTTTCAAGGTTCCAGACAAACATGCGACCACGTACACAACGGAAACTTCTCTGGGACGACTGGTAAGAGGATTTAACTGATAATTATCAGTCGTGTATATATACAGTATAATCTCTATATATATAAATATAGATGTAGTATTATCAGTAGAAATGCTAAATAGTAAGTTAATCAATCGCTAGACGACTGCAGAAACGGTCGGAATGACCCCGGTTGACGACTCTGACGTTATGAAGACCGCCACGACAGCCCCGCCAGAGACCACGCTGAAGTCCAGAAGGGTTACAAAAGAAGGACAGTCCACAGCTGGTGAAATTTCTCACTAAATTTTAATATTGATTTTATTTTTTGTAATAGAAGTAAATAAGTTCATTCTGTATATAAGCTGTAACGTCCACACGTCAGACTGAGACCCGTGAGATTTCGGTAACCCAGGAACACGCCAGACAGAGAGATGAAGATATAACGGAAGAGCGAACGGATACTGGTACAGTAAACATGATGCACATATTGAATTTTGACAAAGCTTTTCTTGAGTTATGAACCGTGCTGCCATCATAGGTGGCATGAGAAGCGGCTTGAGAAGTGAAGGCGATGAAATCAAATTCGCTTCAACAGCTACTGACTATTCTATGCTTCCAGATGAGATCAAAGTTGGTCAGGTAAGGTGCTATTTTTTTCCGGACTTGGATATTTTCTGTCCAGTAAAAACCACTGTCAATGCGTAAGTAGAATTTGTAGAGTTCTATATTTTTGCTTGCTAAGCATATATTGCCATACCTAACACTCTGATTTAAGAATATTTATAAATTTTTCACAGCTGTACTACTATATGCGCACATAGATTTTTCAGAAATACATAGTCCAGCCTCTTCAGTCCAGACAAAATTACAAATGCCTGTTCACAACCTCATATATAAATAAAAAATTGTATGGATGTATATCCAGGGGGCTTGATATAGATTTAATACTGCTGGGAAGGAGGTGGCTTTCTGCTAACTTTTTCTATGAAATGACAGGCACTAGTGTTTTCAAGTTGATTTATATTATATATATATCTACCTGTTGGTAATGAGAGTCTTTGTTGCTTCAGACACATGAGTGTGAAATTTAGCGGTTCATAGCTATATTGTTGAATGACTTATACCTGGCCTTAAACTGTTTAGACTATGAGTGGAGAGATCGGGCCCTTCTCTTCCGTTCGTCTCGATATCATCTTCGCACCGACCATACCAGGAGACATAAGAGCCAACTTTAAAATCGCATTTTCTGATAAAAATTCTGAAACTGTAAGTGTATTTTTTAAAATCTGTATCTATTTTCATGTGTATGTACAATTATTTCGATATCGTATCATCCATCATTAGAAATCTGTTGTAATTTCACACAGCTTCTAGTCAAAACTTCAGCGACTTCTATCGATGTGCCTGTGTGGATTGAGAAACAGGTAGAGATCTAGAAACATTGCTTGACTAAAGTATTCGATTGACTATTGTAAGTTATTAATTCTTGTCAACCGTTTTAGACCGTGGACCTGAGAATTTGTATGTACGATCGACTGTACCAGGATCAAATTATAGTAAAGAACAGGTGAAGGAATTTCTGAAGTTGAGTAACCCACTGTCAATGAAATTATAATATCCGAGTCTTGTTATCAATTTTTGCAGAGCAACCACAGCTCTCCGGGTAAATTTTGAAGTTCCCAAAGAACTTCGGAATCACGTCGAGCTTTTGCCGAAAACCGGATACATTCAAGCTCATTCAAATTTCACAGCGCAGCTCAAGTTTTTACCAAGGTTAATTCATTATTCTGTTCATTCGTGTATTTTCAAGTCCAAATTTGTCATATAAATATATATCATACAGAAAAAACTTGGCCGAGGAAGCGGCCGGCTTATTCGACCCCGAAAACGGGATACTCGAAGCTCCCATGGTAATCAGAGTCGCTAACCAAACTAGGCCCGTGCCGTTCACCGTCACAGCTATTGTGACTAATTCCGACCTCGAATTTGAGAATAACGAGATAGATTTTGGAGAATGCAGCATATATGAGTCGGTTACGTCGACTGTACGACTAACCAATTATTCAATTCTTCCCCAGAGATATGGCTTCGTGGATGTGCCCGATGTATGCTTGCTTTACTTATTTATCGAGCAATTTTTATGTACAGTATTTTATTCTATCTTATGCATGTCATTTCCAATCAGTTCGCCGAAGTTCAACCGAATGACGGTTTCGGCACTATACTGCCGCTGGAAACGATTGAGCTAGATGTGATTATGAACGCAGACAAAGCCAGGGAGTACAATTTTCAGTTGTCCTGTAAAAACGAAATAGGCAGAGATTTTCCACTGCATTGCAAAGCTGTCGGTGTTCATCCTCCCCTCGAACTGACTAGTCAAGTAGTGAAATTGATGATATTCGTTTTCTATCTGTACATAATCGTTACTACTGCAGAGGTAACTGAAATTATCACTCTCCAGATTATCAACTTCTCTGCGACTTCTCTTGGAGACACTTCAACTGCACTTCTGCATGTCGTTAATTCTCACGTGTCAGCCAACGAATTTACTCATCCAGTTCCAAGAATAGGTATGCCGATATATATCTATCAAAGTTGAAAAAGTTTCAGAATGCGATGAGATTACTTATGAACCTGCAGTCCTTGATAATTTTGTATTACTGTAACATTGCTTTCTGTAGGGAAGGGGCCAATAGTACCTGTTGGACCAACTTCTTTTGAATTTGTCGTTCCCGAGAATGCACCAATTTCAGTCACGCCAACTGTGGGCACAGTGGAACCAGGAGAGGTGAGCTTGAGATGTTGCTTTTGGTTATCCATCTAGAACTTTTCTCACCTAATGATTTTAATGCGATTCTTGATTTCAATAATTCGCAGAAATGTCACATCACTGTACATTTTCGTCCTTATCTCTTCGAAGCTGACGTTCGTGAGGAGGCTGTTCGTGTGATGAAAGTGCAGATGGAAGAAGAAAAGAGAAGACTGGAGCAACATGAAGCAAGGGAGGCAGCTATGCTTTCATCCAAAGTTCAGGAAGATGACAAGAATGTAAAGAAATTCAAATATCGAATATTACTAGTCTTCGAGTCCATGCGATCGATATTGTTTATATGTTTTGTCGACACAGACGAAGGGCAAGAAATCAAAAACTCCAGGAAAGACAAAAACTGCTGATTCTGGTCCACCTAAATCTGGAAAAAGTGAAGGAAGCAGGAAGTCTCCGAAAGATGAGCCGGTTCCCGCTCCGGATAAAATTATTACAGAGTGGGGATAAATTTACAAACTATCAAGAACTATTGGCAATTTTCAGCTAATGATTTTTATACACTTGTTTATGGACTAGTTCGATCGCATACAAGGCCGCCTACGCTTCTCTTACTCGTTCTCATCCCGGTTCTTTTCGATCCTACAGAATTCCATGCTATGTTGCTACCGGGAGTTGCAATGACATCAGCCGTACTCCATCACAAAATTTCGAGTGAGATTGGAAGAAGAATTTTAATCCAAATTAATCAATGTCATCATTAAAATCTTTTCCTTTAATTCCATATTGGAAAGTACACTTCGTCTCGGCTTAAATTTCTGTGTTCACTAGTTCAACTACTTTCATTATAGCCCGGCAAACACACTGTACATGGACGTTCACTGTCCTACGATAAAACCATCCGTAGTCGTCATTTCAAATCACGGACAGAACCTAAGCGAATTCGGCCAGGTCTCCATTGGCCAGAACACAATATTGCCGATAAGCATTCAGAATATTTCTGACAGCTTGGTCGATGTGAGTGCAATCTTTTTATTTAACATACGTTGAACAGATGCCGATTCAAAATAAATAGGATATTTATATTTCAGCTCACTCTCTCTTCATTGGACACTAACGGTCCGTTCCAAGTTCTCAACGCCTTGCGTACTTTAAAGCCAGATGAGTCACATGCCCTACTTGTGTCCTTTACTCCGAACAATGGGAAATTGGTATGAAATATTGGAAAATTGAAATATGTCGAATATAGAGATTTTGAATTTGAGGAAATTCATGCATCAACATAATTTGTTTTTCAAGTTTTATGAGACATTGAACATCATCAGCCCCAGTGCTGTACTGAGCGTAGCATTGACTGGCGAGGGTGTGAGCCCTATCATAAACACATCTGTTCCTGATGGTGTTCTCAACATGGGTGATGTTCTTCAGTCTGAATCAACTACTGCTACATTCACGGTAACCTACCACATTTTTAGCTATTTTCTATAATGACAAGTATTAGTGGCAATAAAGAATATTGTATTTCTATAGCTCTCCAACTCTTCGTCACTGAAAATAGATTACAGCGTGAGGCTGGACAGCTGTTCTCTGCATTATCATTCCATGATGCAAGAAATTCCTGAGTATTTTAAAAAAACATTGGGGAAGAAAGTGAATAAAAGAATTCTTGTTGGTACGTTTTATTTCTGATTCAAAATTTGTCATTTGACCTTTTATTATCTTCTTATCAAACCCGCATAGTATTACCTAATTACGGTCAATCTGAAAAATGTTCGAATGTTGTTTCTTCAAGGTCCTCAAAACTTTGATGGCAGTTGTGTTTTCAACTGCGTTCCATGCGAAGGAATCATAGATACCGGGGAATCTCGAGAGGTTACCGTCACCTTCAGTCCAGATCATTGTTCCAGACACTTCTCAGATGGCGCAAGAATAGTTCTCTTCAATTTGGTAAGTTTTCAAACACCACTAGAGCGATTTTCAGTCTATATCGTTCGATTGTGGCGTAACAGGATGAAGCCCATGTGATTGAACTCAAAGGACGAGCCCACAAGCACATGATGTATCTGGATGATTACGATCCTTTAGATATTAACGTCGAGTCCCTGTCTGTCGAACAGGCGCCAACAGTGGAGGAATCAGGTAGAATATATTTAGACTTGAATGTTTAAATTGACATTTTTTGTCATTGATCATCGACTTATAATTATATTTGCGATTTACACTTTTTGAGATTCACCGGAGCCAGTGCAAAAAGTGTTGCTAAATTTCCGAAGTCAAATAAATGATGACGGTTTCCCACCAGTGACACGCCACATCACTATTGGCTGCTTGAAAACAAATGCTTTTGTTGGGAAAAAGGTTAGCGGTACCGTGTCTTTTCTTTCATTAATGGTAGTTGCCATCAGTGAGCTGTAGTCCCCCAAGATGCTCACTGTCAGATGTATGACTACGTCAACCACACATTAGAAAAACAAGAAAGTCTTTATATTTCATTTTTAATACATTTGAAACTCAATTTTCATCAAAACGAGACATGCTGTAAGTACGATATCGGATGATGGTTGGTGCCAAATCCAGCAACGACAAACTGCATTTGGTGCAGATTAACTCAGTCATATGTTTACATTGCATGAGGCTGCGATTGTGAGCCGTACTTGCTTCGAATACTTCAATTACCCTCTGATAAACCGTGACATTAAATTGTCATCTCATTTTATTTTTCCATAAGTCACCGCTGGTTGCTAAAATGAGTATTTCAATTATAAGATCATTGTATTGTGGTTATTATTGGTCAAGGAATCATGTCAATGTGTCACCTAATATAAACTTCTAGTTAATTATGTATGTGCTTTCCTCGGATGTTATAATGACAGGCCAAGTATTCCTATATCAGTGTCGCTATAATTATTCATAGGTTGGTGTCATGCAGACTATCACATTACTGTTACGCGCAGGTGCTTTTCCGACGGTAGATGAATCCTAATTCTATTTCCGTAAATAAATATCGCGTTTCAAAAGCTGCTAGTTTTTCGTCAACAACTCTGATGACGAACTAAAAAACATTTTCAAAATTCTGACTATATATAGAATATATGGTGAATATTTTCAATCACTGAGTTATCTGACACTAATAAATATTTTATGCTAATATAGTAGTATATAGTGTCCATCATGTAACAGACCTTGATTGATTTTCTTGCTATATTTCAAGACTTGAATTTTAGAATTGAGAATTATACGTAAATATTTTTCCCGTTTTCTCCAAAAAAAATCCTTTATTAAAACAAGTGGCAAGGTATGTTTGGGAGGAATATTCTTGTTTAATACAACTTTATCTTCCGTGTCAATTTTCAGAACGGTGAATGGTTGGTGGAGAACTTACAGCATGCACAGTCGGTCGGCTTCTCTGTAGAGATGCCCAAAGGCACAGTGGATGTGGAGGGCACAAAAAATTTAGATTTTATATGGACTCCTCCTGAAGGACATGATGTAAGAGAGACTATTTCTAATACACTATAGCCTTCCAGAAATGCACAACCTTTTCTATTGCCGCTTTACTTTATTTCTTCATTGAAGGCTTCATTATTTCACAAATGTGAACAAATGCTCTAAATATGTTGTGCATCCCTGTTCAATATATTGTCCTAAATAGCCATTTCATTATTTTTCTTTCCTCTTCAGCCTGACGTACCGATCGAATCTTCTGTCAACTTGACACTCAAAGCCGAAGTCCCTATCCAATACACCGTGTTGCTAAGAGCTCTTCTCGTTCTTCACTAATGAACAGATCACCTACTCAAAGTATGTCATTTTCCTTACTCCTTTGCCTCACATTTTTATTCTGTTACAAAATGCATATAAATTATATTTTTGTAGAAATTTTGAAAGTTAGGTCTTTATTCTAAATAAACTATTGGAAAGTATTTAATTTCATTTATTTCAATTATTCTTAACAAGACTCTCAATTATAGGCACCCTTATTATTAACGTTAGAAAAACTGTAAAACACCAGCATCCGAATCCATTTCTGTATTAAATGTTACACAACCACGATATAAGTGTTTAATTTATTACTCTTCATCACTTTGTAGGTCCATTTATTGACATATTCTTTACAACGTAGATTAAAAAGACTTTATCAAACTTTCAAAGCAATTTTTAGTTAAATCCCAGTTGCCTGGTTGTTCAGATTTTGCTCATTTACGTTGTTTATTTCTTCCCAATGCTGCTCAATAACTGCCAGGTGTGTCGCGCCGTTTCGGCGTTGGCCATTGCTTGGTTGGCATCCATTAGTTTGTTGAGTAAATGTAGTGGAACGTCCAGGCTGTTCATATTCTTTCTTTCTCGATTTTCCTGTTCGGGAACGGGATTGTATGTTTCCGCCGTTCCTTCGCCTTTCCAAATGCGTGATCTCAGACTTTGATATGCGTCGCGAACCGGACCGTCATCACGCGTCATTTTTTTAAAGATGAGATCGTTGGACATTTCGTTTGAAACTAAAAACAATCATGAAGTTGCTTGTTAGCGCGATATGCTAAAAATCAGACAAGTATTCTTAATTATTGCCCTTACGTTTCGCAATAACCTTGCGCATGAAGTCGGTCGGGAGAGATGGGTTTATCTGTCTCGCGTCTCCGGCGGCGTCATTATTCAGCTGACCGGTTTGGTGTACTGGATAGGGTATCGCGTTGGTAAAATGATTATTGCTTTCGCACGCAATCAGTGCTAAGACTGTCAACCGAAGTATATTTCTAAACGCTAACGGGGACATATTGCGAATGTTCTACAGAAGTTCTTACGGAATCTGTAAAATAATTCATGTCTATTGATGAAAATGCTGTCTACATATCCAGAGAACCTGGAGAGTTTTCATTTGTGTAGCGCTGCGCTAGTTCTTTGCTGTAGGATCACCCCCGAATCATATAATCCGATTTGGCTTCGAACTTCTTTTCTGAACGTAAAACAGAAACAGATCCGGGGTTGTAGTCCCACGACTTAGTGGTGTAACTTAATTACAGCTGTTAACACGGAACGCAATATTTAACCTATAACCTATCAAGAGGTAGTTCAGCTATTCTGAATGCACTGATTACCTGTGAAAATCTGCCTTTTCCCATCACCGCGACTCGATTCATTATATATAGCTTACCGAAAAAGGAAAAAATGAGACAGATTTATGAGTTATGTAGGTTTGTTTGTAGAATATGCGTGGATTATATCATGGAAATGACATTTTCGTATCGATCTTCGATGTTAACCCCGAATTCTTGTCATCTCGAGTACAACAAATCTTTCTCCCGCCTTTCCTCAAACAAATTGAATATTTCTTGAGATGAGCCATATGTTTTATTGAAGAGCTGTCATTGTCCTTATCTAGATTTGTGTTCAATCTCTAATACGTTTTTCAACTCCTGAAACTCCTTTTTACTATTTTTCAGAGTGCTTGGTTAAACCTTAATTGCCCGTATTCAAGAAAGCAGTTTAACGCTAAGATTAAGGATAACCGCGGGCTTTATTCGTATTCAAGAAAGTTAAACCGGCTGTAATTATAATCGTATTCAAGAAACTCGAAAATTTAAACTCCGGTTTAATTTTTGGTATTCAAGAAAGGCTTTCGAGGCCATTTAACCCGCGAGTTTAGATTAAATTCAAAAGACCGTAGTAGGCGGTTTGAAGTCAATTATTTGTCGTGCAACGACAATTTTGCCTGAAATATTTTTTTGAGTGTTGAGTTTGAGCCTTTTTTGGTAGAGTACTACGGAGTAGTTATCAAGAATTATATATTTTAAATGCATTAGAAGTGTAATTTCAAATAATGAAGGACACCTGAAGCATCTTTTAATATTTTTTATTACCGACAGAGACCATAAAATTACTAATAATCACAAATAAGTTAGTATCACACTATGATTGCTTACTCCCTGGAGAAAAAATCGAAACTTTCGACAGACTTCGCGCGCAATGACATTAGCCTTTTTCTCTCCACTTCTTCACTCTTGGGAGGTGATGATCTGTAACGTTGCGGTAATGGGATATTTACAGGTGTGGAGAAATATTCCTTTGAGCCTATATCAACAGAGTATTTAAGGATTTCATGTTTATTCCGAGACGAACAAGGCCCGGAATGTTTTCCCACAGGTTTTCAATCGTGTTACTCTAGCAAGGCAATGCTCATTACATGACATTTGATAGCAGAGACCAGGCACATTTTTCCATTTCCGTTACGGATTTAGGCATGGGAAACTGATGTGTATTTAATTATTGATTGCCTTATTCCTATTGCCTTGTCCGAATTCCCTAATGGTGGTTTCGTTACTGACACCTGAACATGATCTTTCTTCCTGTTCTCTTGAAGCTAACCGCGTTCGCTCTCTCTGCTGCTTTTTTGGCCCTTTCTTCCTGCTTCATTCTTTGAATTGCGAGCTTTTCTTCTCTCATTTGCCATCTTCTTACCTGCATTCGCAAAAAAAATATCTTGAAGAACACCGTGTTCATGCATAGTGCGTTGTTCTTCTATCGAGTATCACGATGATATCCGTATATTTACGGAGCCTTGAGCATTCGGACGATGGTTCAATAAGTTGCCGTCGTGTACCTTTTCTCTTCCTTTTTGAACTTCTGCGACGGCAGACATTGGAAGAGCTTCCACTTCATCCATTGAATCCATCATACGATTTTCCAAAGCCGTCAACATTGAAAGAGCGTCGATATTAACAATGGATTGTCCGATTATGTCTTGATAAACCTATTGTTAATACGGATGTCAGCTTGGTATGATTTCGTGATTGATCTTCGCTTACAAACCTCCAGTACTTTGTTCGTTAAATCTTCTAGTACGGCTTTCGAATCTTGTTCTTTCGTTCCGTCGCTCAAGATCTTGTGCATGAAGATCAGGTCGTTTATTTGATTGTCGTATTTTGAAATACTGTGCTTGACGTTTCTCACATGATCGCAGAGCTGTTTGGTTTCGTTGTCCAGTCTACTGACATTTCTTATTCGAATTGCCTGTAGTTATACGCTATGACTTAGTTTTCTCAATAGTGTCTATTGAAGAATTCGTTGCACGCCGAAAGGCGAAGATCTAACCTTTATATCCTCTAGTTCTTCCTGGGACTGCTGAAACTTGTAAATTAATTTGAGATTCTTTTCTTCAAATTCGTGAATAATATCGCAGAGTTGTCGGGGATCGTTGAATGGCACCCAGAGAACTTCTCTGCTTACTTGATACAATGTGGAAATGAGATATATGGTAAGGAATCGGTCCGAATCTGCTAAAATTCTAGAATTGGTTTGATAGCTAGTTCCGTTTACTTTGCTGTTCTTCCAATATCATCTTTTTATTTTTTCCTTTGGCTTTCACGTCCGTATACTCTTCATTATCCCACTCTTCGGGATATATAAATTTGGATATACCTTGCCGGCTGCTGACTTTATTGATTTTTCTGTCGTCTGCTGGAAAAATTCTTTGCAAAGAAAAAGAAAGGCAATTGAAGGACAAGAGACTTGGTGTCCTGGATCAGTCCATGGGTTACCTGGCTTTTTTGGTTTTCTTTTGTTGATTTTTTCTCTTCAGATCCAGCTTCTCTTTTTTCCGCTTGGCTCTGATTTCCAGAATTCTATTTCTTTCGGCTTTCTTTATTTCCATCCAAACTTCAGAAGGAGTTGGTAAGGAATCTACTTTCGAAGCATTTTCGTAAACTTGTGCCAAAAAGTCCTTGTAACTGATAAACCAGAAGATTGACAGTTATTGATATGAATCAATGCCATCTCGCAGAACAAGGAAATGGCTCTACCTTAAATAATCAATCAGAGTTTCATCTTTTTTTGCAATGGCGTTTTTCATTGCAGTTAGCTGGCTCAAACATTTTTTATACTCGGTGACCTAAACAAGTTTAAGGAAAATGAAACTGCGGAATCGGGCAGTGAAGAATTTGAACACTTCCCTACTTTATCAAGCTTCAGCTTTGTTTCTTTCTCGGCTATTTTCATCGCTTCTACAGCCGCATCATCTGTTGCCTTTAAGAATTCGTCAAACAGTATAGCATCTTCTTGAAGTCTTTTCATTTTCTTCAAAACCTATTCGTGATGAAGATTCAACGTTGGCAAAATGGAAGTATCGTGCAATTTATTATATAGAGATTCTCAAAACTTCTTCCTTAAGACCTTTTCATCCTCGAGTAGAGCTGTCATCTTGTGTAGATTTATCTCATCTCTTTTTGTTTTCAATGCGAATTCGACGAGAAAAACTTCGCGTTTTCGTTGAATGTAATCGTGCGTATATTCTCGTTCGACCGGACGAATCCGACAATTCGGAGTGATCGACTTTGCCTGGATTCTTTCCTTCCATGTTCTGGCGGGAATCTAGAAGAAGACTTTTTTTGTTGCAATCTGATTCAGCGAAAAGTAAAGAATAAAGGATAAACTTGTCACTTCCAAATCTTCGTCGATATTCTTAAACATATGGCGGATGGCCGGGAACGTAGAGTAAGCCGAACGCGATGAAAAGGTGTGTTTGTTGTGGATTTTTTTCCGCCTTTCTGTTTTTCTGATGTCAGACGCTTTTTGTTTTTCTTCCTGTAACGTTGCAACAGTTATTTATACTTCGCTTCCGTGATTTGAATATGCAATATCACTGAATTTATTCCTAAATAAAAAATAGGTTTACTTTCCAGAGGTCTATCCAGGCATTCCCCGGTGGCAAAGTAAACGGATTGTCCTGAAGTCGTACTTCAAACGTGTTCTTCGGTTTTGTTATCGGAGGTAGAATAATCTGTAAAACCGTGAAATTGAAAGAAGCTTCTCGTTGGTTGAGAATCTTAACTGTACACGTGACTAAAGCACATACTTCTTTTTTGCCACGGTCATTTTTTTTCTCCCGTCTGGTCAGATTTTTCAGACTCTTGCGATAAGGAAGTGTTGGAGATATCATTTTGAAGAATCTTAATAGTCCATATCTTCCTGATGCTATTCATCCATGGGATTTATTCTTGGTGTTTGGGTCGAACTGCACGAATACTGCAATATGATTTAACAATGGAAGATTGTTACATCACTGGTCACATCTGTCTTCATTGTGTTCCCTTTGCTTTTCCAGGCTTAATTTCCATCGACCAGTAATGATAAGAAGTTGTATTTCGTAGTTCCTCATTAATGGAAACTCATCGTAAAGAATTTTAAAGAGTTCCAACGTCTACCTTCTGTACCTACTAAGGCTGCGGCCATGAGTAGTAGCGTTGAAAGTGGACTGACGGTGGAAACAATAAAGTTGAGGCCGTCACACGTCGCGCTTAGCAGGTATGACGAAACCATGCCATTCAGCGCACCCAACTTAGAATCTAAGCTCTATCGGGCAAGTTCTCTGATCGCATCCAAACGCCTGTCGTCTGCAAGTTCTCGCTGTGTTGGAGGAGGTAACCTCCACTCTCAATCAACGAGTCAAAACAGTATATTTGGTCGGAAGACCGCAAGGATGTCTGCGGGCGACCTTGGAAAATCGGTCAATAAGATGTTACCGTCTGGTGGAGATTTCGGGGTGAGCGAAGTGCATTAGGAATTGTGCATATACCGTAGATTTTGCAATTATTCTTTTCGTTTAAGAATCTTTCCGAAACACCTAATGGATTCCAATCTGCTAACGGTAAAAGTCGCTGTGTCTTGCGTGATATCGCTAAACGACAGCGTCACTTTGAATTTCTGTTTGCAACGGTATTTCTTCTTTCTTTTATTATAGGTTAGTATATACAGTAGCTGAATCGAACATAACAAGTGAAACGTGACTGTGGTAAGTTTGCAGAGAGTCGAATGTTTTTCTTTTGTAGGAATAATACTGACGATAATTGGATTTCTTTATCACGAACACCTCCGACTCGCCGAGAGTGTGTGTGGTGTCATTCTGCTATTTGTTGGTATTATTGGTACAGTCAGAAGCGTTCATATGTATTTCTGTAAAAACGATGAGGATATGAAGGTGTGTATTTTCAACTACAGGTATTGTTTATGTAACATAGTCTAAATCCTCTATGAATGCAGAACAGAATCCACAGTCGTGAAATTCTCAAGTCAAAGTTTAAAGAGCTGATTGCAGAGGACGAAGAGCGGGATATAACTGCAACCTTAACCGAAAGATCTGTTGTTAAACTGACCAGCTGAACTGCACCTACTAAGCAATAATTTATAAACACTGAATACAGGTCCATTCATGTTAATTTATGCATTATTTGAAGCACTTGGAAAGAAACATGCAGTTTTTGAAATATTCTACAAATGTAACGAAAGTTTCCATTCGGATATCGTTTTATCCAGTCCACTGATTTCCTTTCTGTTGGTCCCGTCTGCCAGTAATGCGAACTGTAGCCAGACCAGTGCTGGTCGCCTGTCCTCTGTTCCCAGAAAAGTGTTGTGTAGCTGGCGGAAATCCAGGAGGAGGCTGTCTATAATTAGGAGGAGCATTCGGTGCGAATCTCGTAGGTTGAAAACCCGGATGAACCGACTCGTAACCAGGCTGTGAATATCCTGGAGGGAATGCCTGAGCGGGATGTGCTGAAAAACCGGGTCTAGGAGGCACTGGAGGCGTCTGCGGTGTGGGTATCGCTCCATAATTTGAAGGTGGTTGTGTTTGGTATAATGATGGAGGTGCAGTATAACTCTGAGTAAATTGTCTTGTCTGAGACATTTCACCCCCTGCAACATATGTTTGGTACGGGTTCATGTTACTGTAATAAGAATTTGGATCGGATGATTTTTTCATGGAAGAGGCGACAGGGCTTTGTTGGCTCGCAGATAGATGATGGGTTTCGATGCTTCCATGGTCACCGGTTTCTACCGTGTCCATAGCGACAACCTCTGTATTTGTCGAATCCTGTCTGGAAACCGAAGGTTGACTGGTCAATGAAGCTTGCTGTTGTGCAGTCAATAGCTTTTTACTTGCCACCTGTGCAAGTAAAACATGAATGTTTGATGAGTGTTTTACATTTAATAGGGATTATCACTACTGCATACCTGCCCAGATGATGTAATGTTTTTTGATTGACTCGATGGTGTGGATGGTTTTTCTTTAGCTTTAACGTTACTTGGTTTAGAATGCTTCATATCTTGTCGAGATGATTTCGCCTTCATCGAAATTTGGATGCGTGTTATGATTGACCGGGGCAAAAGGATCATCTAGAATGATATAATCGATACAACCTGTGGTTCTAGACTTCTGTCAGGATCTCCGGGAGTTTTCGGACGCTCTCGTTTGCTCTTTGATGATGATGCTGACTTTCCTTTTTGATGCGAGTATAAATCTAAAACCTATTCGAATTGATAAGAGTGATGATACTATGATTATAACGCTTCAGGGAAGAATGATCATCAATACCTGATGACAGATATCTTCTAAAAGATCCATGCTAATGTCATCAATGAACTGTTCCCACCACCTTCCACGATTATACGCCCAATCCTGTGGCTCAAACTTGCAAAGGCGTCCTGTAAAATGCGGATGGTGAAAATAACATTACGCATTACGACCAACTGTCTCTTCTCAACAGACCTGCCAAATACATAACAGCCACCGCTACTATCTGAGGTTCCCACTGCAAGCAAAGCGACGTACATAAACTGTCGTTTATGAAGGTCCATGCCATCTGAACTAACTTTTCAATTTTCGATCTGTCACCTGCAGAGCAAAGTAAATACAAGGGGCCATTGGCATCTCTATTCACACCCGTTAGTGTTAACATAGTACACGACTCAACATGCCTTTCAGTGCCCTAGCGTACTGAACCATGTATTTGTAAGGATGTTCAACCATCAGGTCAAATTTGATAGTTTGGAGAAGGATCCTTTCAAAGGTCATGACCTCCTCTCTCGGGTCCTCTCCAAATTGAACGAACTGAGGATCTGTCAATAAACTTCTTGCCACTTTCACGAGATCTCTGCAAAAACGAAAAAACATCAACAACTGAACATGACATCGATCATTCCGTCAACCCACTTGCACTTTTTTGGGGTCTCCTCGACTTTTCCTGCTAAAAACAGGCAGCACGTTGCTGTTATATATCTGGGAAACTTCTTGAATGAATGAAAAACGTAGAAGCGGTGAAAGAAGACAATTCCTGTTGCAATAGTGTCATGGTGAAGTCCGAGCTGTTGAATAGGTTTTTTAGATCACTTCCTGATCTACAGCATGTGTTTATAAATCATAAAATGGTTAAAAAAGTATGTTTTACCCTTGTTCCCATATCAAATATGAATCTTGGGCCTTCTCTTCGATATCTAGCTTCTGTTTCTGGAGGGACGCCATCCGTTATCGAAGGTGTTTTTTTTAGATCGCCCTTATCAAAATACCAGCAAGGCATACTGAACTTCTGGCCTACACTTATAAAGAGAATTTGAATATAATACACTTATATAAGAAACTGGTTGAACAACAGTAACGGCATTCCCCTTAAACAGTAATCCTTAAGCTTCTTAATTCCTGTATCGGCATGCATTGAGTTAGAGACGCCAATAAAACAAAGGTGAAAGGGCAACTATTTGGCTCTCGCTTTGCCAACTGCGATAATCTGGCTGAATTTGGGGTTTGATAGCATGTTGGCACAAGCAATTATGTATTGTATACAATATTCGTTCATAGAAAAATGCTCTGCTTGAAGTCAGTTGTATTTTATCAGAAGTAGGCAAATGTGAAGTACCTGATTGTTGTGAAGGCCGCTATTGCTTAGTAGATTAGCGTGCTCAAAAAGGAATGGGATTCAAGTTACTCCACCACCTGTGATTCGAGCCTCGCAAGCCTCAAAATACCGACTGGTATATAGAAGAATATGACTTTTACTACACTATGTGAGTACAGTAATATGTTTTTGAATTTGTTTTGACTTACGCCAGTAACTTGGCTCGATTATACAATGAGGAAAGTAGTGTGGAGCCAACATCTTCAGTTTCCTATGGACAATACTGTAAATACTAAATTCTGCTAGATTTCATATTGTTCTTATCTTCTGAGTGTCCCTAATATAGCATCACATACTTTTAATTAACAACGGATCAAGGACTGCTCTTTTATTATAATAACTATACAAAATATACGAGTTAAATAAATGAAAATGAATAAAAAAAAAACGTATTCTCGTGGAATCGTTACTGAAATACAGCAAATTCCAATTTCCTTTTCCAGTCATTTGTAATGTTCAGCAATGTATGTAAGCAACGAATAGTATCGCGGAAAACTCGCAATCTGCTATCAGAATGCATGATGCCATTCGGATCTGTGTTGAATATGATTAAGATAGATGAAATCTATCATTGAATCAAACTATCGACGATTTCTTCATTACAGACTTCTGTTTGGTTTTCAAAAACCGCTTCGTTTACAATTCTGAAAAGTTCCATTTGTATTTTCCACCTTTTGTTGCCTGGAATTTGTCTCGTACTGTGGGCAAGACTCGCGAAAAAAAGGTCTATAGAATCGTGTTCTTTTTCCGGCTCTCGATCCTCGATCGATAGCTTGCGCCTTCGTCTTCTGTATCCTAGTACACAAAAGTAAATCCTTTTATTATAACTGTATAAGAAACCTAACATCTAACGGTTCTAACCCATAACTGTACCCTATTGGGTTTGTAAAATATCTTTTCTATGAGGCATATCAGCCAAATAGATTACAATTTATCTACCTTCTGTAGGTCGATGTTCTATTTGAGGTAATTCCGATTGTTGGACGTAGATGTGGGAAGGCGCAGATGCCGGCGTCGGTGTACTTTCCTCTATTTCCACATAGCATGCATTTCCTCCGTTAAATGAGGCGTCGAATTGGGTTTGTTCTACTGTGGTCCCCGAAGGGGGAAAAGGAGTGCCAGCAGCACGTTTGTGCATTTCAGATAACTCGTGTAGTTTCAAAGTATGAATTTTTGGTCCGATCGATTTCAAACATAATTTACAAAATGCAAATTCGGAGTTCTCGTTTAATTTCCTTACCCAAGGAAACCGATATTCCCATTCGTGATTATATCTTCTCTTTGTGTCATTGTATTTTTTCGTTCTCTTAGGCATGCCAGCGGTTTCAGACATTATTTTATATGCAATATAGCAATGGATTTTAATAATATAGCGGCAATCACTCGAAAATTACAAGACGCGAGCTTTACGTCGCGAGCTCAGTGGAGCGTGAATCATGACGTAGCTTATAAGTTATTGAATCAATAATATATATATTTATAGACCAGGGCCTCCCAAATATTTTGCTAGCGACCCGTTTCAATTTATTAAAAAATTTCGATACCCTTCATGTTTGACAGGGATGAACAGTTCAAACTATACATTCTAGATATTTTGTTGGAACAGTTATATTATATTGGAAGCTACAGGTAATCTCTGTCAGCGAGATTCATGGTCAGTTCTCGCCGCTCAGTCTTTATTTTTATATTATTTGCAAAGTGTTACACACATATATATGATACACAGTGCGTTTTATATAATAAAACGGTTAACGGTTATAAATGATACAACAATGACATCTAGTGGTTAGAATATTTTACTCGCGTGAAGTAAAAACTTCAAACCGCTAGATGGCAATGTACAATCAACGCTTATAAATGAACTACCATTGGTCCAATCACGCTAACATTAGCGCATATGAGACGTGATACATAAACTAACATTCCTTGAAAAAATTGGATTGATTAAGTTAAGTTAACCCCGAAAGAATCTATTTCGAAACTCGAAATTGGTGTACTCTTTGCGACCCCCAGTTTAGGAAACCCTGATACATAATTCGACCATTCTATTATATAAACGCACTGTGTATCATATATATGTGCGTAGCACTTTGCAAATAATATAAAAATATAGACTAAGCGAGAACTGACCATGAATCTCGTTGACAGAGATGGGCTGTAGCTTCTACTATAATATAACATAAAATTGATGAAAGATGCAAGTGCATATCATGTATACGTCGCGTAGCTGTTCAGACCCCTTTTCACACTGACTATGTAGCAATGAACCTGTTATTTCAGTAGTAGGAAATGTTCAACTGCAGTTGCGTTTCGGCCATAAATTGGCTTTCCATAATAAGCCAATAAATTCAAGATGAAGTTTAATCAGTGATACGGATGTGGGGTCAGATAGGCGCAGGCGCATAAAGAGGCAAGGGACTATAATCACGTTTCATCTCAATTCTAACGGATAGCATATGCATCTACCAATAATACATACGATCGCTTCAGAGGTATATAATCACACTACTGTGTTACCTTTATACAATTGTATATTTCACAAGGTCTTAGCTGTGCATAAAAGCAAAATAAGTGTTTCATTAAAATAAAATAACTATATGTATTCGCTTATATTCAGTACTACTGACGCTTTAGCCCACTCAGTACTTTGAAATTTCAAAGTTCACAATGTTTGTAATTGTCGGAAGTTATTAATAACCTGATTAGTAGCGTCCGGGTAGATGTTGTAATTTAATAATGTTTGCTATTGCTAGATAGCATATTCCTCTCTAAATAAAGCGCACGTAACACGCGTACACGTAAACTGTTCCTGCTGTTAGTTCTCATGAGTTATTGTTTAAAACCTGAAAGAAATGATGATTCACTGTAGATATTTATGGATCCACGTTGTGTAAAATTGCCATATGATACTTTAAGGGAAGTTATCAATATAGAACGGAAAACAAATAGGCAACATCTGGAATATCTATATAAGCAGACCAGTGAAGAAACTTTCAATACGAAGAGAAGACCAGCGGACATGAGAGATAAAATAGCGCTTATTGCGCTTTTGCAAGTGGCTCAGGTTCTGGCCCAGACCGATCTGATGTCAGTATGTAACCCGAATACTACAGTAAGTCTTAACGTTTGAAATGATTGCTGATAACCATAGCGGCGTGTGTTATTACAAAGTTTGTTAATTTACAGGATTCAATTTACGACTTTACGGTTTCCACTATGAATGGCACCTCCAAAGTAGATCTGAGCATTTTCAAAGGCTCTATAGCTGTCGTGATGAATTCAGCATGCTTCTGAGGCATGACCCCGACCATGCTGCCCGGCATGAATGCACTTCTCGATGTAAGTCGTTTTTAGTTGATATCACTACTGTTCTATTGAGTGAAGTGTTGTTTGTGTTTTTTAGGATAATCAGGAGGCTGGGCTAGTTGGTCTTGGATTTCCCTGTAACCAGTTCAAACTTCAAGAACCTGGTAGACCTTCGGAGATCCTAAACTGTTATGAGTACGTTCGTCCAGGTGATGGATGGACTGCGCATCCATCTTACCACATCTTCGGTGTCGTGGATGTTAACGGGAAGACAGCTCATAAACTCTACAAATTTTTGAAGGTATATATGTTCTTTATAGAAGGATTTGATGATTCAGGAGTAACTTTGTGTTTTATGCAGAAAGAGTGTCCTGCTGTCACCGATAATATCGGCAACAAAGATCTGATGTATTGGAGCGACGTTACAGCAGGCGACATCACGTGGAATTATGGAAAATTCCTCGTTGACGCTAATGGCAAACCAAGGCATGTATCTTTACTTTACTCTTTCGTAGCGTTTTTACACTATTGCAATATCCGTTGAAATTAAAAATAATGTGCAGTACTTGATAGCGTAAAATAAGCTGAATGTATATCAGCAATTCGTTGCATTTCCTAAAGGCCATTATTGCTTTCTATTCAGATATCGATTTGCACCAACTGTAACCCTGGACAATCTGAACTACTACATCAATATCCTCTTATTGGAGGAACAGGCCAAGAAGAACAACTAGTCGACATGTGTATCTAGCCTTTCTATGGCTACCATAGACGTTTTTAATTCACAGACTAATTTAATTCGTGCAAAAAAACTGTTTCGCATTGTAAATTATACTACAGTCATATCATGACGACAAGACCATAAACGCGATGAATCATCGCAATGGTTTTGTCCGAATTTGTCTCCGTTGTCTCGAACCTTGTGCATTTCTTCGAGGCTAAGGGGCGCTGGCAAAATAATTCGCTATAGCGATATCAGTTTTTTATACATGTGAAAAAATAAACGTTATGAAATTAAATGTATTCTCAAGAAAAGCCTTTGTGTACGTTAGTAGAACACGGCAACACAGGGAAATGGGCGTCGATGTACTAATTCCATAAACAAACGTTATTGGTTAGTGAGGTTAACTCTGTTGCTGATTAAATCAACCTTTTACGGTACCTGACACGAGAAATAAAGATCGGGCCGGCGGCATCAAAATCGTAGTACATTGTTTATTGGTTTGCGTATAAATAAAAAAGCGGAATCGCCTCAAGCAACAAATCCTTACCAACCACGAACGATAAATACCATGCCTAAAATCCGGTATTTGATATCAAATATCCGTCTGGAAAATTCGTGCAAATTGCTGCAGAAGCACGTTTAACAAATTTATAGTGCTAATTTCATATGTAGATCGATTGATGTGTTTATATGTGTTGAATTTCGGTAAATCTAAACTTTTGCCCACTTAAGCAAAGAGTGTCCGCACTCACATGGTTGTAACTAATAAAAATACCAGCCTTAGGCCTGAGCGTTATTTGGATTATTTCACATAAAACTTCGGCTACAGTTGTGTTGCTGCAGTCATTTTAAGAAATACTGCTATACATGATTTCATTTTATGTTCACCTCATCGTTATTCTTCACAAGATTCATAGATAAAACCCTTCTTAGATCACTTAAATGCGCAATTGCGTTTGTGAAAAAGGTTTCTTAGTCATATTACCAAAAAAGGAGACGACTAATTGCAGTTTTTAATAGCTAGGAGGCAGGTCACTCTTTTTTTCTCAATTAATGATTTTTTTTCCGTTTGCCGTATGCAAGGCTACATGTATAAATCCTGAGTATATCTATTTTTTAACTAGTGTCTCTACAGACTGCGTGATACGATAACCACCTGTAGACCAGTTTCGGAAAGGGCTATGGCTGGAGCAACTATGTATCTCGCACTGTTGCTAGCCCAGGCGTTCCTAGTGTTTGCAGAAGATCCTGAAATCAAAATGTCCAAGTGTAAAGTAAATAATTCTGTAAGTAGACCCAAAGAAATGTCGTATTACTGTCGTTTCTTAACAGTATTTGCTTCGTGTTACGTTCAATAATATTACCGATAAACTTTTCAGGAATCCTTTTTCAACCACAGTGCAAAACACCTTGACGGGACGAAAAAAAGATTTAGATCTCTCAAAGGCTCAATAACGATTGTAGTGAATACAGCATGTTTCTGAAGCTTGACCAATATGCAACTACTCAGCATGAATGCACTTCTCGAAGTAAGTCTCACTTGCCCACGACAGTCGATTGCTGATTTCTTCACGTTTTTATTTATTTATCTTTGTTCAAGAAATACGAGGATGCTGATGTAGTTGCTCTCGGTTTTCCGAGCAACCAGTTTGGTATGCAAGAACCGGCCGAGTCGAATGAAATTCTCAATTGCTATAAATATGTTCGTCCAGGTAAAGGGTGGGAACCACACCCAAAATTTACCATCATGGATAAAGTTGATGTCAATGGAGATGACGGGAAACCTTTTTACAAATTTCTCAAGGTAACGTTTCAAAAAAATCTTAGCTGCAGAGACGAAGAATTTTATTTTGACGTTGTGTATATTTCTGATACAATATCGTATTGGTTTTCTGTAGGCCTCCTGTCCACCGGTCGTAGAAAGAATGGGTAGTGGCAAGTATTTTTTCTGGGTAGGAATTCGACCCACCGACATCACTTGGAACTTTGGGAAGTTTCTAATTGACGATCTTGGTAGACCAAGGTACTGCATAAATAACACAATAGGTGGCCTAAGATGTTTTAGCAATCAAGCTAACATTCTAATCACAGATATCGCTTCGGACCAAATGACAAGGTGAAAGTACTCTACCCGTTTATTGATGAACTCATTAAGGAAAGAAAAGGCCGTGTTGGCGGGAAGGCGTAAATGGCGACGTCCTTATTCTACACTTTTTTAATTTCTGTTAATATAGTATAATAGCTATTAGTATTATCAATCGTAGAATTGTCCGGTTACGATATATACAAGAAAAATTCCAGATAATGACGATGAAATCTTAAACTCAATTTACAATTGTGAAGATTTTATCTGAAGTCGTAACTTTGTATTTAGTATTCTGTGCATTGAATGCTTAATCGTGTTGCCCTGGTTTTAAGTATACAAGTATACCTGGAAATTCTACGAATATTGAAAAATAACTTGAAAAAATAAACGTTGACAAATAGAATATGAACATACTGATTTGATATTGACGCAATATTTGAGTTTTATTAAGCATTCAATTGGAACGAGCGATCTGAAAACAGTATCTGATATTGCTAACGCTATTTCCGACGTACTTTTTGGCCGTGACATGGCCCCGAACTCCGTCATTAAGTTTATTAGGTAAATAGAGGAGGCAAGCTCACCAAACGATTGATGAGGTAAATGAAGAGAATTGTGGCGAATGACGGTCCGCTAGATGTCGGTAAGGGGCTAATGCAGGCTGCTGTTTCAACGATCAAACCAATGCTCGCTAGATGTCGGTAAGGGGCTAATAGGGTACTTGCGTCTGTGGCGTGCTTTAGCTTCATGTACTGTATAGCCTTTTAAGGGGGTATTATGTTTTAATATGGAGGAAGAGATATCAAAGCAGTTTCTATGCGGCTTGTCAATCAACAAAATTGAATGGAATGAAATTCTGGGCCTGATGAGCGAATCAGATCAAGAACGTCTGTTGCAAATAACAGTTAATCATCCCGTGTACAAAAAACATCCTGTGAAGTCTTCCTACGTGCGCCTCTTTCTCAAGAAGATCTTAGACCAGGTTGAAAAAAGAGAAGGATCTGTAAACGAACTGATTTACGAAGAATACGTAAAACTGCTGAAAAACGACGACTCTGCTTACGCTTTCAAATCCTATTTTATACCTGATCTTCTTGATTATGTGCCCATTAAAGAGAGCTGCTGTCTTTTGAGCAATGGAACAACAGGATTGACTACTTGGGAAGGTTCTTTTGCGTTGACAGAGTTCATGTTAGCAAATAAAAATATTCTTAATGAAATGAATGTGTTAGAACTTGGCAGTGGAGTTGGGTTCGCGGGAATCGCTCTCTGCAAAGCATGTAAGCCGTCTGATTATTGTTTTTCCGATTACCACGGCGACGTCATGTCTTTGCTCGCACGCAATCTTGAAATTAATTTTCCAGGAACGATAATCAGATCCAATGTTGAAGGTATGATTAGCGGGAAGGGTCGTAATGAATCGAATTTTGATTCAGAAAACGGAGATCATTTTTCAAATAGTAAATCTTCTGAATGTGACCTAAGTATTCTGAAATTAGATTGGTGTAATCTACCGGTCCCAAATACATTCAGTGATTTCTTGTCAAAAACAGAGATTGTACTGGCTGCCGATGTCGTCTTCGATCCTTCCCTCGTTCCGCATTTAGTTAATACTCTGAGCCACGTCATGCATAATCCATTAAGTCAGACCTCCGTGACAGCTTTCTTTGCTCTTACTGTCAGAAGTCCAGAGACATATGATTTGTTCGTTTATGAAGTGAAAAAATATAAATTGACATTGGAACGCATTGACTGTAAGGCTCCTCATGTTTTTTATTTTGATAGGTCATCTGATGTCAGGTTGCTTAAGATCACTTCAGATGCTAATGACATTTGATGAATATTAGGATTTTTTCTGGTATCAAACAATGTAACTCATAAATAGCTTTGTGTACATTGTAATATTGTTATTAACTTTTTATGACAGTGTATTGTAATGGCCACGATTTCCGCAAAATTAACTTACCGCAACAGAGAGACAAAGCAGTTTGCTTCTGATTCTAAAGCGTCTGACTTGGTCATTTTGAATAAAAATTTGAAAAATATTCAAAAGGAGGTAAACGATGTGTTGACAGAACTTGTGTTGCAAGAANGAAGGTTATAAGTGTTGAATCCACTCATGTTGCTATGCTCAAGCTTCTTTCTGTTTCTCTTCTCTATGAGCTAAATTAAAAAAATTACTATACAGTACTTACATGATTATTCATGGAATCCTTCAAAATGTATTCGTGAGTATTATGTTAGTAAGAATTCCCAAATATATCTTTTACATGCTATCTTGTGTCTGTTATGTACCTAGTTGTGAGTGGAGAAGAATTTGCAGGGTTAAATATGTAAGCGATAAAATTTGTAAAGACCCAAGTATATAAGTAGGTACAATCTGATAGGGAAAGTGAAAGTTTACTTACCGTACTTAAGAGAAGATCATGCTTCCTAACAACTCGAATAGGGTTAAATATTAACTTTCTTTTAGGAGCGATGTTTGTATTTCACTTCAGGGGAATATGCTCGATGTTTGTATGAAACAGATTTTGACAAGAAATGTTATTTATTGAGTAGCGATAGCGAAATAAATACGTTCTAATGTAGGTACATTGTACAATAGTACTTAATATATATATTCAATAGAAAAGTATTTCTGATTGAAGAAAGAGAAGTGAAGGTAATTTATGGTTGACTACTGTGTTGGAAAGAACTGTGATGATTGCTGAAACTGAATTCAGTTACGTCACACATTCTTTGTTATAAGAAACTAATTGCAGGGCCTGGCTTAGGCTTTGTGTACTCTTCTATTGTATGGCAGACAGTTTCTAAAATTAAACTGCTGTGAGGGTTGGGAAAGGAATTGAAAAGGGATTTTGTATAGCAACGAGGAGAGGCAGACAAGATAAAATGGAATCCTTGAAATTCTTGCGTAATGATCATAAATTTAACATATACGTTCCTTAACTGTACTCGGAAGAACCTGAATAGTTATAAAGGAAATTGTACAGGACTTATTTTGTGTACCTATATGGGCTGATAGAAAACTTGATAACGATATATTCAAAACAAACAATATTATACTAGAATGGAGAGATGGAAATAGGAGGGCAGCAGATTCTAGCAGTGTAGATTCTACTTTTTCATTACAAAACTATTCTATTACCTCAGTATGTGGTCAAAATAGTTTTGATTCACGAGGACAGACAACTGTATTCAATCAGCCTAATTTACCCTAATATTTACCATGTGATTATCTCTTGTCTTCATAAAGTATGCATTATATTTTGTATTACTATCTGTGGTTGGTAATGTGTTTCAAAAAAATATGTAAAAAAGCCTGTTCCCTTTGTGTGTATTTAAAAAAAAAGACACTCCGTTACACAGACATTCCATCTCTTTTTGTCAGAGTGTAGAGAACTATCTGAAGTACCTTCTTATGTCCACTTGAATGCTGAGAGACATGTACATAATTTAGCGTAATGAACTGTTGAAGAGTAGTCTTTGACTTATTGGTAACGCATGCCTCAATGATACTTGGATGTTGTTGTGTATAATATGTAGGTTAGAATGAATATTTTCAAGCCCAATACTCATAAAAACCGCTGACTCTGATTTCATATTCAAGGAAGCAATTTTCTTTAGATATAGTTCCTGTTCATTTCCTTCAACTAATAATATGATTAAACTGCTTCTTGGATTCTTTCTCTTCTGTGTCGTCAACTGCCAAGGTATGATTGTTGTATATAAAAACTAAATAAATAGTCATATATGAATTTACTTAGAATATATAATCTCCTAATGCTGGAAGGCAGCTGTTGAAAATTGGATGTTTGCATCATTACAGGTGACATCTTATAAAGTATATATTTTTTGGGGGGAACGATGCATTTTGTTTCACAGTTAGGGAATGCCTCTTGACATGACGAATAAACTGTTTGCTGATTTATTGATTTTCCTTAATAACTATCAATTAAAGCAATGGCTAACTTTCCGAGCAGTAGTGGGATGGCATACCGACCCAACTAGGCCGATTCAATAAAAAATATCATATGCTGATGAAAATACAGATGCATGTTACTATGTTTGAATACTTTGTGCTGATGAGCGATGATGATTTTTTCTTGATATTTCTCCAGATCCACTAACATTGGAGTCTCATGACGAAAACACAATGTCTGGTGATATGGTTGGTGCAGTATTCTGTGAGACGGTTAAAGATACCGTTTACACTATCAAAGCTAATCAAAATAGTGGGCTTCTTTATTGGCTTGAACATGATCCCAGATCAATACCACCACCGATTGCAATGTGTAATGCAAATACAGACGGAAAGAATTCGGATGGTACAGTCTGTATGAATCAAGGTTCTTCTTTCTTCTATGAGGTATTATAATGTTTTAGGTTAACATTTCATATGTTGAATAAGCTGTTCTATGCTAGCTAGCCTTTAAACTATTGTGTGAATATCATCTCATAAAATGAATTGACCTTCAATAGATTGTAAACTAAACATGTTAAATGAAAAGTGGAGATATTTAGCAGCAGGGACAAGGAAGTGACTGGAAATTTGCGTTGAATTATTAAGCATTGCCGAAACGGTATATGTGTATAGGTTATAGTGAATTCGGTAAACTTGTGATTTCATGAAATCCCTTAGAACTGGAATGGTTTCATTGAATCCCTGTTTTGGTCAGGTATTTAGTGTTATTCCTAACATGCTAGGGTTAGTTGGAAATCCTAACTCTAAATTGGTAGAAATTTTACTAAATCTCTCACCTAAACGGGTAGTTTATATAATCAATGAAATTTACATAACTTCACAAATTTCCTGTATCATATATACCATGTTAATAACACTTTCACCTGCAAAGTACAAACCGGGATCCATGAAAACTATTTTCTATGATTGAAACCAATTTTCTGTTCATAATCAGGTTACAGCTTCGTACAATATAAGAGTGTGTGTTTCGAAGAATGATAATTCAGAACAAACGGTAAGTTCATGTACTTCTGGTATGTAACTGTTATGTATGCTTAGGTAGTGTCAGTAATTTTTTTCAATTAGTACTAATTCAAAGGTTATTTTTTGTGTTAGTGTTCTTCTACTACTTATCCAAGAATAGACATTTTGGAAGCAAATACTTATACTCCATTGTTCCTTGATGTTCCGTACATAACTTATCAACTCGAGGTACATAACATGGAAATATTTTGTGGTTATAAATCCCTTATTGCTTAAAATTGAGAACTTTATTTTCTATTTTCAGGGGAATGGGACTATAGGCAATTTGTTGCAAACCGTTTATGCACAGGATCGGGACACTAACTTTCCAGGACAAGTATCTTTCAAACTTGACGTAAGATTTTAATTTCAACCCATTCTCAGTTATTATTCATATTACCCAAGAAAAATGTAGACTTATGCTTTTTTCTTCATTTCATCTAAAACTACCATACTAAATAAATTATGAAAGAAATTCTCATGATATTATTGTAATTGCAGTCGATAAAATATACAGCACTGCAGGCCGGTCTTCCGGATCAGAATTTTGATACTTCAACTACTAGTCAAAACATAACGTTAATTAAAGAACTGGATTTTGAAAGCTCTCAAATTCATGTTATAATCGTTACTGCAACTGTAAGTATGCATAAAAATTCATTAGATTTAGTTAATTAATACTCATCCAATGCATGTGGGATAATTTTGTCAGGATGGAGGAGGTGGATGTGATACATCAATATCAGCACGTAGTAGCAACACGACTTTCTTTCTCAATGTGATGGACGGACCGGACCAACCTCCAGTTTTTACCAACACTAATCCAGGCACTACCCAATATACTGCTACGGTGTACGAGAACTGTGCACAGGTTGAATAATATCATTTTGCTCTCAAATGCTGATTGTTTCGAAATTTGTAACCACTCGTAAAGGTTTTGTGTAATTGATTGAGACAAACATTTTTGTGTTCTAGAATACTTTCGTCAGAACAGTTAATGCAATCGACAGAGATTATTCTCTTAACTGGGGTATAAATTACACCTTGTTGAGTGGAAAGGATGTATTTGCAATTAACAGTTCCACAGGGGGAATAACTGTGATAGGCAGCATCGATCGAGAGGCCGGAAATATAACTTATGTTTTAAAAGTACAGGTACAGCTAATTGAAAAAGCATTTATTTATTACCATCTCATCAATGTATGAATTTTGTATTCTGCTAAATACTTTTTTGTTTTATACACATAAAAATTATATTTTTTTGTAGGCTACTGAAATCATGCCAGCAAACACATCAAAGTATGTCAATTTTGAAGGTCTGCCGATGTCAGGAAGTGCCACTGTGATTATCAGTGTCCTTGATGAGGATGACAGCTTGCCAACATTTTACCAGTAAGCCGTGAGCCGTGATTTATTTGTAATATCCTACGAGTATTAAAAGACAAGATTTCTTCAGATCATCGGCAAAAAAAATTGAAACAAATGATTTCACTGCATTCCTTGATGAGGAAACACCGAATACTCTTCCGATTTCAAATCTCTCAGTTTACATAAGCGACGATGATTTGGTATGCTTGAAATTGAGTTGTATCAGAAACAGTTTTATGCATAGTAATTAGAACTCTTCGTATTTCTGTGATACAGGGTATTAATGCACAGTTCAATCTGAGTCTTGCCGGTGCAGATAGTGAAACATTCACAATAGAGCCTGAAGGGACGATCAATAACGAAGCAACAGTGACGATAAGAGTAAAAGATAATAGCAAACTTGATTTTGAACAAAGGAAGGAACTTTCATTTCAGGTATATTTGTGTGCTTTTTTCATATACTATTATTAGCAGCAGCAGAGTTACCATTGCTGAAGTAAAAATAGTAAAGTAAGGAAAACTTTCATTCATGGTAGACCTCACTCTTTTGGGCAATCATCGATCAAAATTATTACTTGTTTCAACCAGTACTTACTTGCGATAATAATGTCGCAATACAAAAAGAAATCTATAGAATATAGACTATCTAGCAGATCTGGTTCAATGATCTAAGCACCGATTACCAGTTACCAATATCTGGATCCAAAATCAGATAGCCCTGTGACACCCTTCGAGGAGATCCAAGACTTCATACGCAATTTTATTTTTCTTATGCGTATGGTTTGGCTAGTCAAAACTTTGGAAAAACAAACATACACATACAAACATGAATTCCTCTTTATTTATTAAATTGCATTTATTGTTACAGATCGTTGCCCAATCGATTAAAGGAAATATAACATCGGCCAATGTGTTGATCAAGTTAATAGATATTAATGATAATTATCCAAAGTTTGAACAAGCCGAGTTTGTAGCCAATATTTCAGAGGACTCTTGCAACGATGAGATCACAACAATAGAGGTAATACAAAATATTCAGCATAGTAAATGCATAACTGTACTGTTTACATGTTTACTTTTATAGGCAACGGATAATGATACAGGAGTTTTCAGTGTGATAACTTATAGCCTTTCGCCTAACGACATGTAAGATACGATTTATTTTCACTTTTGAGTTATATTTTACTCGTAAAACATGATATGATATTATATTATTTTACTAAATAAAAAGAGATGATCATTCCATTTTTTTCAAAGTTTCGACATTTACCCTGACAATGGAACAGTTTACTACAAAGAGTGTCACACACTAGACAGGGAGACACGATCATCATACTTTGTAACAGTTCGTGCAACTGATGGTGGAGGATTAATCAATACATCCCAGCTGGAAATTATTATTCTGGATGTCAATGATAATGATCCACAGTGAGAATAGCTAGTAAATGTTTTGTATATCAAATACACTTTCCTAATATATGATTTTAACAGATTTCAACAGAATCAATATAGCGGCAACTGGCAAGAAAACCAGAAAGCGGATTCGGTTCAACCAGTACTTGTTTACGTAAGGAGAAATGTATATGCAACCCTTCGAAAATCTATTCGTATCTTTTTTATATTTACATTCGTATACAGGCTTCTGACAGAGATGATCCTGACTCTGAAAACAGTAATATAACATACGAATTTACAGATGAAGAATCCAAAAAGAACTTCACTATTGAAACAATAAATGGTGAGAATTTTAGGGACTTCATGTTATATAGTCTTTTCGAACGTCATCTTTGCTACACTCCCGATTACGGGGGAGATTGCTCCGTATATATTTTTTCCGTCATGCGGGTTTGCATTGACTGGAATATCGGTTAAAAGTGATCTCCGATAATTATTGGTAGCTCAATGCCATGCCATGATATGTCGTTTGATTGATTCGCATGGTCTGGAATTGGAAGCTATAATAACATCTGCCATTTAAATCTGTTCAATTGAATTTCTTTTAATACTACTCTCAATGAATTGAATATACAAAGATGCCTCGAGCACGTATGGGGAAATTAAGCCGAATGGACCATTGGACACGGAAGCACTTATTGGATCAGAATGTTTGAATGGTGACATCAAATATATATTAGGTGTGCGTGCAGTAGATGGTGGAATGCCACCAAGAAGTGATACCGTTAATGTTACATTATACATTCAAGTTGGTAACATTTTTCCTTTTTAACACAAAAATTCTAAACAATATCTAAATAAAGATTATCTTCAATGCATGAATCAGGATTCGAATGATTTTGCTCCAGTTTTCAATAGTTCTCTTTATGATGGATCTGTCCAAGAGGAATCCCTTGACGGTACACAAATAGTGGTTGTAAGTATATCTACTTAGTTCACTCACAAATCTGTGAAAAAAGAGAGTTATTTAATGTACATGAACTTCTCAAGATCGCTGCCACAGATGGTGACATATGTGAATCTAATAACCAAATCACTTATTCCGTCGATCCAGATACGTACTCGAACCTGTTTACTGTTTGGCAGGCAGGCGATGGCTCATATGGGGTTTTGGAGGTGAGATTCTAAAATACGTACTTTAGAAACAAAACTTCAAACACAGAATCTTTCGACAGGTTAAAAGTGATCAAATTGATCGAGATACAGAGCCGTTCTATGTAGTGAGAGTGTTGGCTGTTGATAATGGACAAAACAGGAATCAAGGAAATGCGACAGTGAATGTTACGATCACAGATAAAAACAACAAAGATCCGGTGTTCGATCCTCCATCCACTGCGGAAGTTGAAGAAAATGCTGCTATTGGAACATGTACACATTCTGTGAAAATTTTGTGAATAGAATCATACAGTACATACAGTATTTCCTCATTGTGGTACCTTATAGCACGATTAGAAAGTTAACACAATTCATACTATTAACGTATTTCGTATTCCTTTCACATGCTTTAATTAGTGGTATAAAGATTTGAGGATTCTGAAAAGATCACATTATCAAAACATTGCACCTTGTCAACTATATGCTTTACCTGTACCACAGATGTCGCAAATGTAACTGCAACTGACAGCGATGAAGACTCAAACTTAACATATACAATTGTGTCCGTCTCTTGTGAAAATGATATGATTTGTGCGAATTGGTTCGAAATTTACACAGTGTCACAGGTAAATATTATAATGAATGTTTCTTAACATGGTTTTTCCCACTCTATATTGTTATCATTCAACACAGATAGGTATAATCCGAGTGAATTCTACTAAGCTGGATCGCGAGGCAATTCAGAAAGTGACCTTGACCTTGGAAGTCAAGGACGAGAATGCTGCAGACGGTGCTCAAACTGACGAAGGTATCTTCGAAATAAGAAGTCTTCAAATAAAATATGCATTTAACATTGGCTAAATACAGTAACTATGTATCTTCCAGGAACAATTGAAATAAATCTAGTTGATTACAATGACAATCCACCGAAATTTAGCAAAGATTCTTATGAGTTTAATAGAGCTGAGGGAAATTACTTGATAGCTGAAAGTTTCGTGGAACAGGTAAGATTATTTCACAATACTGCCACACAGTTTTTGATATCACGAACTAATTATTTCACCGAAAAGAAAACATTGATGCCTAAAATTGGGATCTAATTGTTACTTATTGCACAGATTACTGCGACTGATGCGGACCAGGGAAAAAATGCTGAAATATTATTCACAATGCAGAATAATTCTTATGCTACAATAGACGAAAATGGTTTGTTCATATATTTAAGTGCAATGACACTCTACTGGTATTAATTCAGTACCATATAAAGAGAGAAAAATGAGAGATATTATATTTCCAGGGAGACTTTCATTGAATGGCAATATTGACAGAGAAGGAGATCCTGGATCTAATTTCACTGTGGTTGTTATAGCAACTGACCAAGGTGAACCAAAGCTGAGTGCAAATACTTCGATTTTATTTATTGTGGATGATGTCAATGACAATGACCCAGAATTTGAGAAGGTACGCACACCATATATATTATTGGTATTTCATGATCTCCGTTATTATAATACTGAACGCTACAATATTTTAGTATTCAAAGATATTATATATGTTTTTCATGATAGACTGATTTCAATTGTACAATAGCAGAGAATGAAGCTTCCGTGAGTATCAAAATTTTATTACTATTCCATATAAAAAATTCAACTACATATAAAATATTTGTCTGCAAACATCTCCTTTTTTGAACAGAATACATTGGTCTGTAGGATAGTCGCAACAGACAAGGATATTGGAGATAATGGTAAAATAATATACTCGCTGAATGACATCAGTGATTTCACGGTGGATAATAATGGCAATATCAGCTCTCAAAAATCATTTGATTATGAAGTGAAGACAACGTATTCGGTAGGAACATGTTAGTTTTGAACTTACCATTATTTCGGTGGAGGAAGTGTTTCCTAACCAATTTATATAATCACACAGTTGAAACTGAGAGCAACCGACAGAGGTGGGGATTCGGCCCGCTCAACCGAGGTGGATCTGATAATTTACATTCAAGATACTGATGATAATGATCCAGAATATACAGAAAATGTCAGTAAATAAGTAAAAACCGAAGCTGATACTATCTATTCTGTCTAACCAATCATTGTCAGATATCATGTTTTTCTGTATGGTTTTCTGAATACAGGACCAACAAAACATAGAAACATCAGAAAATCAACCAATCGGAACTGTAGTCGGCAAAGTTTCAGCTGCAACCGACATTGATTCTCCAAAATTTTCAAAGAATTATTACTTCTTGGCCTGTCAGTATATATTTTGTGATTTAGAAATCAATCATATCCAGGTGTAGGTTTTCACAGTTATGCATTGTAATGTTTTGCATTAAGATATGGATGAAATTCCTGCAGAACCGTATTTCTCATTGGATAAGGAAAGTCG
Source organism: Halocynthia aurantium (assembly GCA_013436065.1). Classification (NCBI taxonomy): domain Eukaryota; kingdom Metazoa; phylum Chordata; class Ascidiacea; order Stolidobranchia; family Pyuridae; genus Halocynthia; species Halocynthia aurantium. Next base: position 17,275 of record QXVX01008560.1, on the reverse strand, counting down.
AGATCTGAGCACTAATGTTGTTTTGGACAGAGAAAAAAATGACTTCATCACATTATACGTACTGGTAAGATAAGTTGAATTAAAAATATGTGTTGTTGAATATAATATACCCCTAATAATATGCTATCTAAAATTGTAGACCTCCAAGCAGTCAAGTTTGTCTGACATAATCCTGGATTCGAATAATATAGGGAAAAATCAATCTGTTCTCGAAGTTTTGGTTGACATCACAGATGAAAATGATGAAGTACCTGTGTTCACTTCAACATTGTTCCGAGCTGGTATGCATGAACTTAGACATTGTATCGAGATTCCAGTCACTAATATCTATTCCAACAATATAGATATTCTATCTGATTCTACTGTGGATACGAAAAGTGTCGTTACTTCTGTGGTCGCTAATGATAACGATGAGCCAGGTGTGACAGTGCTACAGTATAATATAACGAATCAGATCTACGAAAATACAAACCTAAAAGTACTTGTAAGTAATGTATGAATGTTATTGTGTAGTTCCTTCATTAGAAATCTGGTCTTGACTTAGGTAATACAGTAAATATGAAATATTTCATGAAACATTATTATATAAAAAGAGCAAGAAATGCTTTTTTCAGTCATTCAGTATCAGAACAGTTGAGGGAAGAGGAGATATATTTATTGCTTATCCAATCATTCCAGATGCGGGTGGATCTTACCTCATTGATCTTGAAGTTAATGATGGGTAAGGTTAAAAAAATCCTTTGTATTCAACTGGTATCCACTGTAACATTTTATTAGGTAATATTTCTTCTTCTGGCAGTGCTAATGTAGGTACATCACAATTGAGAATAAAGGTTATAGTATCTGTCGAACAAGTTATCATGGAAAGTCGATATTCTGTGGCTTACCTCACTGAAAATCAAGATGATTTGGAAAAGTGAGTTGATTCTGAAAATTTTGTTTAATCATACCATATTGGAGATTTGTAAATATTTTCAAGGAGTAAATCTATACTTGACATAAGAGTGATTTTACTAAATGTGCATTGATTGAAATTGTTCAATTCAGAGATTTAGAAGATATTCTGAATGCTGATGTTGTTATTGACAAAATACTTGAACATGGCTTAGCGAATCAGCCTGCATCACGGGCAACTGACAACAGCAGCACAACGTAAAAGCTTCTTATTGAATATATATTTTTTTAGTTATATGCCTATACTTATTTTTTTATTTTTTTGGCAGTTCTGATGTATATTTTCATGCCACAGAGTGGAATAGTACAACAATTGTTCCTACTGAAACCATCATAAAGTATGTATTTGTGCTATGTTGATATTTATTATTATGAATACCAAATATTATCTATCTGCAGTGAGATAGATACTTCTGCGAATGAAGATTTCTTGCGAAAATGGGCCGTTCTGAATCTTGATTCCGGATCTCCAGCACCGGACAATCCAGCCACAGAGAACGATATTTTAAAAGTAATTATTAATAGCGACAATGAGTTTAAATTTTATACTAAATTATATTGATGTTTTTTAGTCTGCACTAGTGGTTGTTTGCTGTCTCATCATCGTCATTCTGGTTGTTTATACAACAGCGTTCTTCTGCATGTCCAAAAAGTGAGAATATAGCTAGTCTATGCTAGACACATACTATATGTTTTGTATATCTCAGCCCAAAAACTATCACAGCAGTTAATAGGTATAGAGTTACAGCATATAATGATCTCAACCATTTTCGCAGTTACCAGAGGAAACTTCGGGTTGCCAAAGCTTCTGGAGACTATGTGAAAGACATGGAAGATTTTGCGGAGAAGAAGAATGGAGGTCGTCATGTTCCAAACACAAATAACGCCATGGCTGGGTAAGTTAGTCGTATTTTTATGACTGAATATTTAATCTCATGGAAGCTTACACTATCCAGGGATAATCCATTGTTTGAAGAAAACCAAAATGGGAAACACATAGACATAGATCAATTGTACTCTGCGACGAGTGATAACAACTCAATTGATGATAATGCAGTAGACAGTCAAGACAGTGCAATTGATGCTGATGAAAATGTAAATATAATAATAGCGACTTCTGTTATTTTTGAGTGATAATTGTGACCTTTTTACTTCATAATGCAACATGCTTTGGAAAGCTGAAACAGAATGTGTGAATATTTCATTTATTTCTGGTAACAACTCAGGGTCATGATGATCCGATTAAGGCCAGTATTGACAATGAACAGTACTGGGAAGATGTCGATATAGATTTCAATGAAGACGATGCTGACACTACCCGATTGCAAGCAGCTTTGGCGCAAAGAAGACAAGGCGGAGACAACATCGTTCTCATGTTTGATAATCATGGAATGGACAATACTTCATTGTAATTCTTCTTCATTCAAAGTCATTCATGTACATAAGATAACCAATGAACCACAACTGAAGATTAAGGTACGAATTTTCTTTCTATTTTCCACAGTAGTACTGTACTGTCACTTAAGGTAGTTTCGAAATAATTTCTCTGCAGTATACTATTTTATGGCAACAAATGATCCAGTCTTGATAATTTACAGTGAGTTTATTTTAAAGTACTGCTATTTGACTGTTATAAGTTGCGATCGAGGTTTTAATGTTGGTTCATAGAATAATGATGAATTGTCCTGTGACCTTGGTTGGAAACCAAAATTTAGACTCTGGAATTAATTGCTAGAAATTGATTTGCAAAGCAAGATATCTGGATATGTTTCCAGAATTCTCTATACGCTGTTGTTTAGAGCAATCGATTTCTTCAGTGTAAATGTCAAGGTTTTCATTAGCTTGTTAAATTGTGGTAGTTTATTGTGTGGGATGTTTTAGGTGAAATCATAATGCAACGTTAATTACCCCACTGTGATTTTTGCATATGGATTATTGTACATTACCTGATTTGTTCTTCTATTTCTTTCCTTGATCTAACTATGTACTGTTGGACGATTGTTGCTGATTATCATGAATTGATAGTGAATGGTCGAGTTGTAAACTCTCCTGATCTATTACCTTGGGAATACATATCACTGCTAAGTCTACATAATATCCCTGTTTCACTGTAGTTACATTTTATCCTAGTATGTTTTCAATGCCATCTTGATTCTTGAAAAACTTCCCAAGTAATTCTGAATTTTATTTATTATGCTGCAATACATTGTATATTGAAATCAAAAAAGGCATCCCATCAGATGCCTGTGAATTTAGAAAAAAAAAACATCAAACAGCCATCTTCATCACAATCTTTCCGTGAGGTTTGTATCCAACAAGTTCAAAATCGGCGGACCTAAAATCGTCTATGCAATGGACTTTTCGTTTGATTTCTAGTTTCGGGAAGGGACGAGGCACTCGTTGAAGTTGTTCTTTTATAGGTTCGACGTGATTGCTGTATATGTGAGCATCACCGAGAGTGTGAATGAAATCACCGGGTGTTAAACCTATGAATAGAAGGTAATAGTTTATTCTTCAAGGGTGCAATTAACAATATACATTGTATTTTCTCTACCTGTGACATGAGCGATCATGTAAGTTAAAAGTGAATAACTTGCAATATTGAAAGGAACGCCGAGTCCCATGTCGGCAGATCTTTGATACAGCTGACAGGAAAGCTCTCCATCGCAAACGTAGAACTTGAAAGAACAAAAACTATTGATTTGCGAATGGAAAATGTTTTGATTTGAAGAACTACAGTACCTGGCAGAGAGAATGGCAAGGCGGTAGAACCATTTTAGGGACATCTGTTACATTCCATGCGGACATAACGATCCGTCGATCATTTGGGTTTTCTTTTATAGCTTCGATTACATTGGCTAGTTGATCTACTCCCTAAATGAGTTGTTGCAATCAATAATTATTGCATTCACCAACAATAAGACATTCGATGGTTTGAAATACCTTTCCCGTGTAATCAGTGTGCATGTCTTTGTATTCCGCTCCGCAATGCCGCCATTGAAAGCCGTACACCGGACCGAGATCACCGACTTCCCTGTCATGGAACCCGAGCTTATCAAGAAATTCTCTGGAACCGTTCGCATCCCAGATGTGTACTCCTGTTGGTTAAAATTTTTATGTGATATATGAATAGGATTGAATCATATTGTATTCATTTATTCGAACTTTCAGGTGGTACTAAGGAGATAAACTTTATGCAGCGAGGCAGAAATACATCTAACCTTTGTCAGAAAGTTTGTTTGCGTTCGTACTTCCCTCAATGAACCAAAGAAGTTCTTCATAGACTGCTCTCCAAAAAACTCTTTTCGTTGTGAGTAATGGAAAATTTTCTCTCAAGTTGAATCGCATTTGCGCTCCGAACAGAGAAATTGTTCCGGTTCCTTCAAACAGAGAATACTTGTTTTTAGCAAGAAAAGGTAAGACGTTTTCTGTTGATGTTACCTGTTCTATCCCCTTTCTCTTTACCCTTCATCAGTATATCTTGAAGAAGATTCAGATACTCATATTCTCCGTGTCTTTCGGACTCGTTGTGCTCTGAATTTCTCTGAAGGTTATCTTGAGAGTTTCGGTAAACTGAATTCAAAAAGTTCGATAGTCGACTTTAAAGAGCTTAAATCAGGGGCAAACTTTTTCCTCATTCGCTGTCTATCGGGCCGGGCCGCATTCGAAAAAACTAATGATTTTGATAAATTATGAAAAACCTTATAGGGCAGCTGACGCGTTTTTAATGCTTCCCAGCGTCCTAAGAAAATAAATTTTATGGCAAACTAAAAATCTATCAGTCGTTTTTATCGTTGTCGATAAAGCACCAGAACAATATCGTCGTCACAAACACAGTGCGGCGCGTGTTATATTCAGATTATAGCTGCCGCAAATTTTCCCGCCGCGTTTTCCTCTCATGATTTCATTGGGTTCCGTTATGATGATGACGAAGGAAGCATATCAGACTTTTCTCAAAGGGCAGTTCGTTATTAGCCTTTTTGCAAGAGGGTAAAGCTGCAGATGCAACACTGTCCCTGTTGGGCGTGATATCTACCTACATTCGCAAATGGCATAGTAATGAAATGGCATTATGCCGTTTCAACACATAGAAGTTGGAATTCATAGAAGCTCTCGGCTGGCCGCATGAAAACCTTTGCCGGGCCGTAGTCTGCCCACCCCTGGCTTAGATAATCACCTTCCTTGAGTGGTTTATGCTCGGTCACTGCACTCTTGTTTTTTATGATCCCATCCTCCGTATCAAGTACTTGGTTCTCCATTTTTTATAAAATCGACTAAAGAAAACCAGGTTAATTCATTTACATATACAGTATACATATTTGATTTTCCCGCGCTCAGTGAGAAGATTGAACTCTGATCTTGTTCGACGCGGGGTCAATCGTTACGGCCGACCTGAAATAGGTATTAGAGTTTCGAAATAGATTTTTAGCGGTAAACCTGAATCAATCGACCCAATTTGTTCAGAGAATGTTGTTTTATGTATTACCATAGTCTTTAAATATTTAAAGTCTATGGTATTACGTCTCATATGTGCCAATTTATTATTAGAAGCAAATAAAACTGTATCGAGAATGACAGGAAGCGTCTGGCGAAAGTCACCTGCCATCATGAGGGTCACTCCTCCCATTAGCTGATCACAGTTTCTTAGGTCTCGCATTGTCCGGTCAACCGCTTCAAGAGCCCCTATGTGAACTAGAATTGTATGCGATTATGCAGAACTCCCGTCGATGTCAATTGTAAAGTTGTCATATCATTCCACAGAATTGTAGAGTTTTTGTTTCGGTAAATATACCCACGCACATAGGTCAGACGAAAGGAGACAGGAAGGCACTGCAGCAATTTGGGCCAGGATATTACTGCTGAAAATTATGCTGACGGTAGTTAATATCTATCTATATAAATAGGCTGGAAACGCAGAAGACGACTGCGGGTTATATAACTTTGAACTTTTATTAAATTAATTCGTTGATATTAATTATGTTCTGCTTCTTGATAGAATTTGTACATTACTGTATGAATGTGTGGGCAATTAGAAACAAAAAAGTGTAAAATATACTGTCTGAAACAGTTCTAATATTAAGATTGGGATTTGAATGCTTATTAGTTTGTAGCATCAATTTTGTATTGATGATACGAACCTGTGAATAGCACCACGAACACTAAAATAAAGAATGTATATACATTATAGTGCTGGTGCCCCCACTCCCAACCCCAACCCAGTGTGTGCTATGGTGTGCGCGCTGGTGACCCGTCGGTGAGTGTTATCCAGTATGCATGCTGGTCGCTCGCCGATGTGTGCGCTGGTGGCCATTGAAGAATTGAATTGAATTGCCAGAATTGAAGTGTAAATACAAAAACATGTATTGATTTATACCTACGAAGATATATCATTTAACCAAAGTATTACGTTCGTTTTTACGCAATCTTCCGAGTATCGGACGAAGAAACGGAGTTCCTCTTTGTAATCAGGAGTGTATTTCTAGCGGTTCGAACGACAGAGTACAAACTGGAATAAACAATAAACGCTCAACATGAAAGAGCCGCAACATGGGAACCATACATGAAAACAAAATGAATCGAATGAAATACAGGAAAGAATAAATTATTACACCAATTACCCAATGGCCTGTAATTGCTATTGTTTTCCGTAATTAACTCCAATACCTCACCATTCCCGTATCACACGGTCTTTTTAACACTCTTTAAAATCGGTTTTCTAACAATGTTTATGCCAGCAATGTTGTTTTTAAATGAAATAAGAGTAAAAGAATTAATAGTGCGTGAGAAATTGAACATGCATTGTAGACAAGTAATTAAATATGTGTGTTGAACGATTGAAGGACGCATATGACATAAAAACAGGTCCATTGTTCAAAATTATAAGAACCACAAACATTAAAATAAAGAATGTATATATACTATCGCGCTGGTGATCTAAACGTTTTGTTTTAAGATATGTCGGATTAAACTGGGATCAAGCTAAGTATTCGATATTCTGAACAATTTTAATCTTTGAAGAATGTATATATACTATCGTGCTGGTGGTCTAAATCCTTCTTTTAAGATATGTCGGATTAAACTAGGACCAAGCCAAGTCTTCGATATACTGAACAATTTTATTTTACCTCAAAAAAGGTGGGAGAATAAGACGATTTTCAAGTTTTCTACAAGGTTTACCCTGTCATTTTGTGTTTACAGATCAAAGGACGCAGATAACATCAAAACAGGTCCAACGTTCAAAATTATGAGCACCACAAACACTAAAATAAAGGATGTATATATGCTGTCGTGCTGGTGGTCTGAATGTTTTGCTTCAAGATATGCCGGGTTACACTATGATCAAGTTAGGTCTTCGATATTCTGAACAATTTTATTTTGCTTAAAAGAAGGTGTAAGAATATGTCGATTTTCAAGTTTTCTGCAAGGTTTCTGTCAGTTTGTGTCTAACGAATGAAGGACGCAGATAATATAAAAACAGGTCATTTGTTCAAAATTATAAGCACCACAAACACTAAAAATAGTGAATGTATATATACTATCGTGCTGGTGGTCTGAATGTTTTTTTAAGATATGTCGGATTAAACTGGGATCAACCTAAGTATTCGATATTCTGAACAATTTTATTTTGCTTAAAAAAAGGGCAATTCTTAAGTTTTCTAAATGGTTTACCCTGTCATTTTGTGTTTACAGATTAAAGGACGCAGATGACATGACAACAGGTTTATTGTTCAAAATTATAAGCACCACAAACACTAAAATAAAAACCGTATATACAGTATACTGCTGGTACCCTTATTCCCTACCCCACCACGTGTGTGCTCTCGTGTGCACTAGTGGCCTGTCGGTGTGTGTTACCCAGTTTGCAGACTGGTTGCCCCCCACCGATGTGAACGCTAGTGTGTGCTCCGGTCCATGCGCTGGTCTCCCGCCAGTGTGTGCTCCGTTGCGTACGCTGGTGCCTGCCAGTGTGTGCTCTGGAGCGCGTACACTGATGGCACGCCGATGTGTGGGTCCCGCGGGTGTGTCCTGCGGAAATCCGTGTGCAAGAAAATAAAAAAAATCAGCAACTCATATTTAAATATATTAATATATACACCTCTCTTATACTTCGGATTTCCGCGGGAGACCCGCGGGACCCACACATCGGCGCACGTACTGGAGGACACACCAGTGGGCCACCAGAGCACACAACGGTGAGCAACCAGTCTGCAAACTGGGTAACACACACCGACTGGCCACTAGCACGCACACGAGAGCACACACGGGATGGGGTAGGGAGTGGGGATTCCAGCAGTATACTGTATATGCAGTTTTTATTTTAGTGCTTGTGGTGCTTATAATTTTGAACAATGGAAGTGTTTTCATGTCATCTGCGTCCTTTATTCGTTAAACACAAACTGACAGAAACCTTGAAGAAAACTTGAAACGACATATTCTCACACCTTTTTTTAAGCAAAATAAAATTGTTCAGAATATCGAAGACTTATCTTGAGCATAGTATAACCGGACATATCTCAAAGCAAAATATTTAGACCACCAGCACGATAGTATCTATACATTCTTTATTTTAGTGTTTGTGGTGCTAATAATTTTGAACAATGGACCTGTTTTCATGTCGTCTGCGTCCTTTAATCTGTAAACACAAAATGACAGGGTAAACCTTGTAGAAAACTTAAAAATTGCCCTTTATTAAGCAAAATAAATTGGTTTGCATAAACATTGCTAGACAACAAATTAAGGATGCGTTGAACGATTGAAAGACGCAGATAACATAAAAACGGGTCCTTTGTTCAAAATTATACGCACCACAAACACTAAAAATAGTGAATGTATATAGACTATCGTGCTGGTGGTCTAAATGTTTTTTTAAGATATGTCAGATTAAACTGGGATCAACCTAAGTATTCGATATTCTGAACAATTTTATTTTGCTTAAAAAAAGG